>PVJO010013471.1:0-51667 GCA_004026905.1 Hystrix cristata
ATTATTTGATTTGTTGGTAGGTAATTGTTCATTCTTTGAATTCTGTAACATCATTTCTAAAGTTTCCGCTTTCTTTTCAGATCACATTATTTGAATCTTCTATGATTTTTCCTAGTCAGTCTAGCTAAAGGTTAGTGAATTTCATTTTCCTCACCTAAAAGCAACTTTCTTCAAGTATGGTGGCACACTTGAAATTATAGCTATTCAGGAGTCTGAGGCATTAAGATCACAAGTTTGAGGCTAGACTGAGCAATTTGGTGAAATCCTCTCTCAAAATAAAAGTTAAGAAGGGCTGGGAATATCGCTCAGTATTAGAGTACCTCTTGGTTCAATCCTCAGTACTGTAGAAATTAAAAATAGCCACTTAGTTTTATATTGTTTTTATAGCTTCTATTTCATTAATTTGTTTCTTATCTTTTCTATTTTCTCCCTTCAGCTAATTGGCCTCAATCTGTTCTTCCTTGTCTAATTCATTCATATATATATTAGTAGGTTATTTAAGATCTTTCTTCTTCTTGATTAGATATTTGCTGCTATAAAATTCCACTTCAGAAGTACTTTTTTTACATTATGTGTTAGTATTATGCCATGTGTCCAGTATACTTCATTACAATAATTTGTTTAGTTTTCCTTTTAATTTTTTCTTTGATCTATTGGTTATTTACTTGAAAGTTGTTTTATTTTCATGTATTTATGAATTCTCTGAAATTCTTACTGTTACCGACTTCTAGTTGCATGCTGTTGTGTTCAGAAAAATAATTGACAACATTTTAGTTTTCTTAAAATGTTTAAGATTTGTTTTTGTTTTAAAATATATTCTAGACAGTGTTTCTTGTTTCTGAGAAGAATGTATGCTCTGTTGCTGTTGAATACAATGTTCTATCAGAGTCTCTTTAGCAAATCAGGTCTAAAATGTCACTTAGGTTCTTGATTTCCTTTTTGGAAAGTTTATTGTGAATGTAAATGAAACTTAAAACCTCAATGAGATAAACCTATGTATTCTCCTAATATATTGATTATTAATAAAAAATAGAGTAAAAAAGCAACTCCAATTGTTGGCAGATATAAAATAACTTGAAGTCTCAGATTCTTTCTAAGCCCATAAATGAGCACAATCACTTTGACATACTATTTGATAATTACTAAGTTTGACCTTATGCATAAGGCTTCATATTTCCACCAGTAGATATATATATACCCCAACGTAATAAATGCATATGTTCACCAAAAATGCTTATATAAATGGCAGAGGGAGTACTACATGCAGGCTAAATCTGGAAGCAGCTTACTAGTCTGTCAAGAAAAGTTGTGGTTAACTGCTTCAGTAGATTCTAGACTGAACAACAAAAGTATTGCATTGTCTATATATACAAAAAGCAGAGGATTCAAATAATACTTAATTTAAAAATTTAAAATGAAAGAATTTAAGTCTTTGAATTTATATTTTATTCAAAACCAGGTATAAGTAATATGTGATCCATGTTTAATATTTGTTAAAGAGGGTGATGAATCAAAAGGACTTCTGAAGGGCTGCTCATGCTACATTTTTATTTCCATATATGTAGTGGTTACACCAATATCTTGATTTTGAAAAATATGATAAAAATAAACTCTATATGCATTTGGGGGCATGTACATTAATTTTGGTATATAGATTTAGGCAATATGTAATAATAAATTAAGTGGTAGTCATTGTTTGAATTAAAGATGTATAATACTTAAAACTGGAAGAAAATTAATGTGACAGAAGGAGAGACCAATTTTGTTAGGTTTAATATTTTAATATAATTATTCTAAATAATATTAAATTATAATTTAATATTAGTGTTATAATAATTATTGTAATTATAATTTAATATTGTTAATTATTAATATCATTAGCTATTAGTATAATAATTTAATATAATTATTCTAAATAATATTTAGAAAATTTACAGTTAAAATTTTCAGATGTTAAAGTTTTGAGCCATATACATGTGTTGTATTTAGTTCAATTTAAAATTGTTTTCTATTTTTAAATCAATATATAATGCTGAAATAAAGCAATCCCATGAAATATATACTAGCTAAATATTATATAAATAAACTTCACAAAATGAACGCATTAGGTAAAAAAAAAAGGTTTGTGATGAGGCCCATGTTTTTATAATTATGGTGTCAACAAAACAAAAACAATATTCTCAAATTAGACATAATACTAAATTAAAACATTTATCATGTATTTTGTTGGGAAAGAAAATGTACAGATGTTTCATAAAGAATGAAAGCTACACCAATTCACATGAGAGTAGCACATCTCCACACGAATCTTATGGTTATCAAAATACATTTTAGCTATTAATTAAAACATTATTTATTTTGTGATAGTATTGAAACTTTCAACATGAAGATTTGACAATTAAAATTCAAATTACTCTTATGAATATTTTTGTGCTGTTGAATATTTTTAAAAAACGTTAACCAGGCTGCTATTTACTAGATTATATCCGCTCAAATTTCATAAGGGGCAGTATTAAACCCCAGAAGCTCTGAATATAACTTCATATAGAGATAGTATCTTTAGAGATAATTAAGATTAAATGAGGTTATTGCAGTGTGCTGTTCCCTGTAAGACTTGTCCCTTTACAGGAGAGGTAAGCAAATGGACATAAATAATATCATGTGAGGCACAGAGCAAGCAAGCGTATTTCCAAACTAGGAAGAGAGCCCTCCTAAGAAACCAACCCTGACAAGACCTGGATCTTGAACTTTTAGCCTCCAGAATTATGACAAAATGTTTCTTTTGTTTAAGCCACCCAGACTATTGTAATTTACTATGGCACCCTTGTAAAGTAACACACTGGGCAAACAAACAAACAGAAAATAACTTCCATAGACCTGCTTTGTAGAAATTCCTGCTGTTTCTCCCAAAAGCAAATTCATATAAAGTCAGTACTGGTCTTGGCATTCTAGTGGCATCTACTTCCACAAATTGTATGTGGATAAGAGGTGCTTCATGTTACCATCGGCAAGATTTTACAGGGTTTTGTTTGTTCAAGTATTAACTAACTATATTGTGATTCTTGCTTATCATGTAGTTAGTTATATATTTACTTGTTTGATTAATCCTCCTCTGCTTTTAAAAATCTTTCCAAGTAATGTCATTTAAAAGAAAAATTAAATAACTGGATGTGATGCTGCATGCCTGTAGCTCTAGGACTCCCACATGCTGAGGTAGGAAAACAAAAGTTCTGGCCTGGGTAACTTAGCAACTTAGTGAGATACTGTCGCAAACAAAATATAAAAGATTTGAGAATATAGCTCAGGGTCAAGGCCCCAGGTTCAATCCTCACAACACACACACACACACATGCGTATGCACACACACACACTTGCATGCACATGTGCACACTCAATAACTGAAAAAAAAAATGACAAGAACTAGGTGTTTGTTGTAGTCTTAGGATCATTCTTTAATACAAATGAGCATATTCTAGATGACAGAAAACATTAAGTTCTGTCTTTTCTGTCAAACAGGAGTGTCTCCATGCTGGATTCTAGCCCACCCTAGATAGCTCTTCCTGAGCACACTAAATCACAATAAATGCCTGCTGAGTTCACCTCCTGGGAACAGCTCCTGGGTACACTCTTGGGAACAGCTACAAACCAAGGACAGCTTACCAGGAGCCAAGGATGTTGTGTCTCCACATCTCCTTTTGCTCAGCTCTCCCCTCTCCCCTAGGAAGCTTCCAGACTCCCCTTTCACCTCCTGAGTTAGCCAATCAGGATGGATTGTGAACCTTCCACCAGCCAATGGGAAAGAGATCAGCTGTTCCTCCTGTGTTAGAGATAAGAGAGCCTATTTCCTTGGTTGTACAGGGCCCGGAAACCTCATGCTTGGGCTTTTATGCAAAAGAAAACTTACTGCCTTTTTGGGATTTCTTGTTCTGTGTCTGAGCTCATCCTTTTTGGCACCGATAATTTGAATTTGGGAAATTATTTCCAACACATGTAAGAAGGAATATCATAACTTTGAATCATTATCTTATTTTCTTTAATCCACTAATTTTATGGGTAGTAGAAATTTAAAGACTGCAAAAGAGTGTAAAAATACTGAGCCTACTTTAATTCACATTCCTTGCTGTATTACAGAGACACAAACACTACTTTTTTACTGAGAAATTTTCAAGGATATTCTGTGCCTATACAAGCACAATGTACTTATTATTGTTTTTATTTTGTTTTTTCCCAAGAGTTTATTGAATTGAAGGGAGAATTAATCATATTTTTGATAAAGTAACTAAATGAGGTTCATTTTAAAAAGTAAATTTAAAGTAAAGACCCTAAGGAAACTAGATGAGAAGGTATCTTGGAGAGGAGTATTTTGTTTAAGGGAATTAACCAACCATATAGCTAAGAGTTAGCACCATAGAAGAGTGCACATAGGTCAGTGTTGCTGTACCCAAAGGAGCAAGGTGACATTTGAGAGGTAATATGAAAGGTGGAAGATAAAGAGAGAAGCTGGAGTTTCTGCAATAAACTTTAACTTTTAATCTGAGGGAAATAGAAGTCCTTAAATATGCATTTTAAACAAAAGCATGGTGTCATATGATTATCAGATTAATAGACTACATTGGCCATAGCACTGAGAATGAACTGCAGAGTCATAAAGCCTTCAGTTAGATTTTTCATTACTGGGACAAAATATCTGACACCTGCAAATGACAGGAGAGGTTTATTTGGCTCACGATTTCAGAGGGTTTAAAGCATGGTTAGCTCTAAGGCAGAAATGGAATGGCATAAAGCTTCTCAACCCACGATGGGTAGGAAATGGAGAGAGAACAGAGAACAAAGGATGAGAATACACCCTCCCAGGTCTTTCTTCCAGTGACTCATCTCTTCCAAGCAAGTTCAACCTCTTAACAGCAGGGTCAGCTACAAATGCACCAATGAATTAATCCCCTGATGATATAGCATCCTCGTTACACAATCGCCTTCTGAAAGCCACACTCTGAACACATGAGATCATTGAGGGGTATTTTAGATCTACAGCATAGCAAGGCAGAAGCAGAAAATATGTTTTATTAATACCAAAGGCATATTAGTGTTGGTGGTGATGGTGAAACATAACCAAATTATTTTTCTAAATAAGCTATTCTTACAAGCTGTTTTCTTTTAATTTTCAGTTTGTTAAAAAAAATCACATAACATCATTTTTCTATCTTACTCATTTTATATGTACAGTTCAGTAGTATTAATTAGTATTGCTGTAAAAATAGATACATAGAATATTTTTTCCTTGGCAAATCTGAAGCACATTGAACAATGACTCCCCCTTCCTTCTGAAATTTACCATTTTAAATTTTGTGTCTGTGAATTTGACTACTTTAAGGTATCTTACATAAAGGAATCATACCATATTTGCATTTTTATCTGACTTATTTTATTTAGCAAGATATCCTCAAGAGTTGTCTGTGTTGTAGCATGTTACAGGCTTTTATTTATTTTGAAATTGGAAAATATTCCATATTTGTCTCGTCTATTCATCCAGTGATGAATATTTTGTCTTTTTCTGTCTCTTCATGCTTAGGAATAATGTTGTTATGAATTTGAGAGTACAGATATCTATTCAAGACACTGTCTTAACTTTTTCATATATATATATATATATATATATATATATGAATGAAAGTGGAAGCCATAAGTAGCCATAAGTGGAATGGCTAGACTACATAATGGTTCCATTTTTAAGTTTTTGAACACCTTGATATTGTTTCCATATAGAGAAACATCATGTTACATCATAAAATATCAACAGTTATACAAGGACAAGGTTTAATTTTTCCCTTTTCCCTTCGTCATTTTCTATGCTTGTTTTCTGTTTGTTTGTTTGTTTGTTTGTTTTGATAGTAATCATCCTAATGAGTGTGAAGTGATATTTTATTTTAGCTTAATTCTCATTAGTGATGTTGAACATCTCTTCATATGCTTTTTGGCAATTTGGATATCATTGTCAGAGAAATTTCTGTTTAAGTCCTATGTTAAAGAAGTTCCTTAGATTGTCTACCTATTAACTCCATATCAGAGAAATTATTTTTAAATATTCACTCTGATGATTCCTTTCTTTAATGCCCAGGGGTTTTGATGTTAGATGTACTACCATTTTCTATTATGTTTTTGTGTTCTATGCTTTCACAGATATCTTGGACATCATATCCAAGATATCATTGCTAAATCCAAAATAATAAATATATACTTCTGTGTTTTCTTCCAGGAATTTCATAGCTGTAATATCTGATGCATAGATATTTAATCTTTTCTGAGATGATATAAATGTTTTTACTCATATAAATATTCTGTTTTCCATTCATTGGAGAGACTGTCCTATAGTTATTATATGAGTGACCTTGGTACCCTTGTTGAAGATCGTTTCATCGTATGCATGGACTTATTTCTGAGTTCTTTATTTTATTCTGTTGTGTTATTTCTCTGTCCTTATTCCAGTAATACTTTTATTACTGTAGCTTTGGATATGGAACAACTATTGAGTTGAACAATGGTATGTTTTACTGCCTCCCACGAGTTCACCTTGTACGCTAACAGTGAAGTTTATTTACAATAGAATTACTGTAGATATAACTGAGCCATTTATAGTGCCACATGCCTGTGTTATGTAGTACAAGTTATATATTCTGGCCCTTTGCAACCTACAAGTAAATTATTTTGTCAACTAAGTATACGAATACCAGCGTTGTAGAGAGTTTCCATAATTTTATTTTCAGAATGATAGAATATTTGGCTAGAATGTTCATTTACATGCAAAGTTAGAAAAAAATAGTAAAACTGGAAGAAAAAAGTGTATAATTTGCTGAAATACAGCTAGGATAGAAAAAAATAAAGGTAGGGTATAAAGGAGATAAGGAAAATTAGAATTTTAAAATTGGACTTTCAAAAAATTCTGTAGTTTTAGGACACAAAAGTTACACCAGGTTACAGTGTCCTTTTTAATTCCAGGGATCTCACTTCATTCCTAAGAGTTTTAAAGACAAAATAAGCCTGTAAATTGGAATCTGAACCTCAGCTTTCAACATTCATGTTGCTCGTCCTCCCACAGTTGCGCTTGCTTATTCTGAACTTCAAACAGACACAGGTCATCTGCATCCTAATCTAGTTCACAAAAGGAGTAACTTGGCAAACAGTCCAAATACTCATTGTAGATCCCCCATGTGGAGAACACCCTGAAGACCGCATTAAAACCCAACCCAGACCACAGTGGACCTCCTTGAGGATCGTCATTCTATTTTCTTTGATTGTGTGCATTTAAAATTTTGCTTAATAAGCTCCTTATGCCTCTCACTGGAACATCTTGAAAATTCTTGTTCAGTGACGAAAGTCAGAAAAACTACAACCTAATCCATGAGTGCAACAACTCGGGTCTCTACCTCCTCCTTGAAGGCCTCCGTGGACTCTGCCTGATGACAAAATGAGTCACTGTTATGTCCTTTTGATGAACAATCTTTGAGAATATGGTTTCCTAACAGAAAAATGATTTAGCCAACCCCACAACAAATCAAGGGCTCTCTGTGGGTATCAGCGGAGTGATTTCCCCCTCCATCATGAGGGAACTTTAAACCAATTGTCAAACCAGAAATTATACATTCTGTTCTTTGACAGACATTTTCTTCCTAACCAAAAGCTATACTCTTTTAATAAAACTTTGCATTATTTGAATGAATGCTCTAATTTTATTAAGTTCCTCTTTTTTTCCGAGCTTGTCTAGAATCATGGATTACTTTTAAGAGTGTTAAAGACTACTACATTCACCAAGATAAAAATTTTTTACATACCGTCCTCTGTTCTATAGTTATAGAAATAGCAACAGGAACACTCAGCCTTTTATTGGTGTGTTTTGTATCCAAAATTTCAATTTATCATGGGGCAAAAATGTTTTATTAATATTCATTTTTATATTGAACTGATATAGACTTTCTTTCCTTGTCACGATCCCCTAAACAATGTGGTATAAAAACTGCCTTGTAGCACTTTCATTGTATGAAGTATTATAAATACTCTAGAGATGATTTAAGATTACAGAAGGAGGTACATAGCTTTTATGAAATGTATATGTCATTTTATATATGGGATTAAACATCCATGGATTTGGTATTTGTTGGTAGTCCTAGAACCAATCTTCCATCGATATCAACAGACAATGTAAGACCAAATAATTTCATGGTCAAAAAATAAAGAAGATTCTCATTTACTAAAACAACAACCAAATATATTGGTTCACAGAATACATTCAGCTCAGCTTCTGTAAGGAAAACAAGGCCAAATACAGCCTTGTAGAGGCCGTGTCACGTAGAAATCACACATATTTCTCTCAATAACCTCAACCTTTTTTCTGCAGGATTCCTTGTTCTCTTTGTTTAGAGTATATTAGGACAGCAAGACTTGTAGCTTGATACAACAACAGGAACAAAAATACTTTCTTTGCCTTTAGCAACTCAATGATTTTTAGTCAGCTATAATGGAAATTCTGGAAATCAATGTTTGGTTCTTATCCAAAACCTGAATGTAGCCACAAGTTGTTAAAAACAGAATGTCTGGAGACACCACAGCATTTGAACAAAATTGTAAAGAAACTTGCTGTTTTATCGCTGCTCTGTGAATTTTTTAGACCTCCCACATTTTTCCTCTATTTTTTATTCATTGAAAATTAGTCTTACATCTTAGTAGGAATTGCAAATTACCATCAATGTGACAAAATGTCCATATTTTTGTTATTAAGATTTCTTTAAACACACACACATTTAAAGACCGTTTTTACAGCCACGTGAACTCTTTCTCCCTGCCACGCCTTTGCAAGATGGATATGCACCGCGTCTAACACTCATGCACTAATGGTGGTCAAAACACCTTGCAAATTCCGAAGATTTGCAATAAATTTTAGTGTTGTTTCCCTATTATCTGTATGCAAATAAAATGTAACAACAATTAAATAAAAATTTTAAAAATTATACAAAACATGATATGGCAAGAATTATCTGAAATAACAAATACCAATCGTTTTGAATCCTATTTTTTGACCTTGACATTTTTTGACAAGACATTCACAGAAGATAAATGATGTAAAGTCTGGTCCCCTCCACCTTTCATCCACAATAAAATAGGAAATAGGAAAAAGGCATATACATTGTTTCATTTTTCTTTTTTTTATAAGTACTGTATTCAGTCACAGACTGAAGTTATTAGGAAAACAATGCTGTTGGAGAGTAGCTATATTATTGAAAACCTGTTGTGTGCTACTCTCCATAGACTATTTTAACATTACTTCGTGTGTGATTTGGGAATAATTACACATTTCTGACTATGATTTTGATTAATTAAATGCAATTATTCAATTACATTAACACTTAATAGAAAGTTTCTCAAGAAAACTACATTCTGGACAATGTTGAAGATTCAGCTGGGGTAGCACAAAGCATAATGGAAAACACAGTTTGTTTGTTTGTTTTGAGACAGGGTCTCGCTATGTAGTTCAGGCCAGCCTTGAACTCACTGTGTAGCCCAGACTGGCCTCGAACTTGCAGAGATCCTCCTGCCTCAGCCTCTCGAGTGCTGGGATTCCAGGCATGAGCCACCTTGCCCGGGTAACAGAGTTATTCTTATTCAGACTTTGAAGTTAAGGTCGGTAACTGTTAATGTGTTTCCCATGATGTCCTGATTAACTCATGAGAAGTTTACGTGTCTACTCTTTAGTTTGTTTATACAAAGCCACTAAGATTTTAATTAGTTGATTTTTTTCCTTTACCATTAAGATTTCTTCTAATGTATCTCTAGTCATGCTTTACATTTTAAACTTACCATTATGTACAACCTATTAGTATTCCATGCCAGAATATCAGAAATTATTCATCTTTTATTAAATGATAAGCTCGTATGCCTCTTAGTTTTGCATCGTAGTCACTTTACACACTGAAAAGTAATTCTTTGGTGTGTGATTATTTTCCAGTGATTAAGCCAAGAGCGTGACACTTTACAAATGGTAAAAGTTATTTATTAGTGATGAATAAAAAGTAAGTAAAGGATTAAGCAAATCAATGAATGCCAGCTTTAATTAGGAAACTAAATCTCAAGTAACAAAAGAAGAAATCATAATAGGAAAAAATGTACTGGAAATAGGACAGAATGTGAATTTCATGCCTGCATCTAATGTAAGAGTCCGGCCATGTATTAGCAGAATCTGGTCTCACATTCTTCTCACTTTATAGGTGTTGAATACGCTAAGTGTTGAAAGACTTTAATGAACATGAATGCACAGTCTAATATAGGATAGGAGATACTAACAGTTAAAAATAATATCCATTTCTTCAACATCCACATAATATAAAACCTTAACAAAACCTTTTCTGTTATCCAGAGATCCAAATGGTGACTTGTCATCTCCGATATTCTGTAGGTGACTGATATGAATGAATAAACCAACAAACAAAAAGTTTGGGTTTGGCAGAAGCAGAGCTTGAAACGAGAGTATGTGTAAATGTATTTTATTAACAACTGTTTTCAGGAAGCACTAGCCACTCTGTTCGGGAAAGTCAAGTACCAGAAACAGACTGAGGCTAAAGGAAGCTGAAACATAGAGCAAAACAGGACAAAGAATAACTTTTCTTTGCAGGAAGTTCTAGAGCCAGCACAATCCTATGTCCTGACTTGTCCTGCCAAGCACAGGGAGCTGGAATGCGTGTCCTAGACACCTGTAGGCCCGTGAGGAGCTCACCTCAGGACACATGAGAATCCCCAGGGAGTCTGGCTGTCCCCAGTGTCTGGGCAGGCAAGACTCCGCAGCCTAAGGACAGTCCTCTGGGAAGAGACAGGTGCTGGCTGTTGGGTGTCAGGTGTTAAAAAAAAAAATGTAAAGAAATACAAGAGGATGTGAACAAAGCACTGAAAGCCATTTACTAAATGGCTGGTCCAAAACGCATTACAGCATTTTCAACGTCACTCTTCTTTATTCTTTAGGTTGAGTAACAAATAGCCGTTTAAACATATTTTCCCAATTATACCCAAATGTGGACACCTGTTTTCTTTCCACTGAAAAATATAATTCTGTCCTCTTGTATACGCACAATAAATCTGACCTTGTCTATAAGCTGTCTCTCTCCAGTTCTTTTTAAGCACTGAAGCCCGTTTGCATTTCTCAACCCAAGATCTAGTTGAATTCCTTGCCCATGAAAACGATCTCTATTTCCTCTACCAACAGGGTTCACTTTGCCTGATTTCCAGAATGGCCTTGGTGTCTACTATGATCAGCAACCACATGACATTTTAGCTCTTTTCCATCTCTCCCCAGACTATATGGAACAATATAGTCTGATATAGTGATGAATGAATGAAAGTATATATAATATATATCACATATCATCTCTATCATACATACGTCATATATATATCATATATCAATGTAGAATAAAATAGTGATCATCCTTGTACTACTCTAGGTCTTCATGCTTTATACATTATCTCTTGTGATGGCCTCATTTGATCCTAGTCGCCTTGCGTTATCTTAGCTCTAAAGGCCTTTTGGTATCATGCCCTGTGATCAGGAACCTGACTACTCTTTTGCTCTATACCTCATACTCATCAGCATTAATCGCTAAGTAATATAGTTAGATTGCTTTTGTATTTTTCAGAAGCTTTGTGTTTGTACATAATAGACTAGAACAATATTTTCGACTAGAGGTTATTTGGCACTAGAGAGCATTTGCTAATATCTGAAGAAATTTTTGATTTTTATAATTGAGAGCGGTGTATGAACATAGATGTCAGAGTCTAATGTGTAGATGCAAGAGATGTTGCTAATCATCGTACAATGCACAGGCCCAACACTACAGCTCAGCATCATCTGGTTCCAGCTGCCACTGGTTCCCAGGGTGAGGAACCCTCCCCAGAATGACGTTTGTTTATGGATGTGTCCCAATCATAGTCAGCTTTCTTTAGGAAAGGGTGTTTTAACCTACTGATTTCGGAGTACCTGATACCTAATATGCTTCCTGAAATGTGATGACCATTTATAAACCACTCATTTAGTTGTATTAAAACTAACACATAAAAAGGAATTGGGTTTGTGGCAAGATAAATGCTAATATATGCAACGCCAATAACATAGTGTTATCTTCTTCCTACTTTTTATTCTCAAAGTCAGTGATTTGGACAAATTTGGAACTTAAATTCTAATTACAATTTGGTAGAATTGATTTATTAATAATCTAAGTCTTCCTTATGGCAACTTTAGAATATATCACTAGAAATATATGCATATTTGGAATTATTTTTGGCTTTGATATTAACAGCTTTCAGGAGGTCAATTATATATTTCTCTCTCTCTCTCTCTCTCTCTCTCTTTTATTTTTTTTCAGATGTGGCTCTCTGGTGGCACTAACATAAGTAATTCTCCTCTTGGAGTGGTTTCTAGTGGAGTCTAAAATACCCAAGACTTTCATAAGTGCTTGTCTTAGTCCTTTTGGGTTGCCATAATAAAATATCAGAGAGAGGTAGCTTATAAATACAGGAATGTATTTCTTACAGTCCTGGAGCCTAATAAATATATGACCAGACACTGGAATATTCTCCGGCTGGTGACTGTTCGTTTTCTGGTTCACAGCTGGTCCTCGAGGTGAAGGGGTCAAGGCTGCTCCCTGAAGACTGTGCTGGGGACTCTGCTGGTTCATCTCGACCATCAGTGTGATCGGCTTGAGAGACACTGCAGGGATTAGTAAAGCTCACTTGTGGGTGTTTTGGCTCGTAATGATGTGATGGCTGGTACTGGACTAAAACTTTTAAAATCATGACCCAAATTAAATCTGTCCTTCTTTAAGTCAAAATCGTCAGTAAGTATTTTGTCCCCGTGTGGGAAAGCAGACTAATAGAAGCAATACTACCCTTTCTGAGGACTTCACAATCATGACCTAATAACGTTCCAAAAGACAACTCTTAGAACCAGCAGATCTGGTGTTAGGTTTCAGCATACAAAATTTGGAGGGACAAAAACAGAAACAGACCACAGCATTGCTTCCCACAGTTAAATAGAGTGAGTCTCCAAAATAGGGCATCTACGAATACGTAAACACTTCATAGTCAAAGAAAAAGCAAATACAGTTCCTTCACAAATTTTTAAAGAATCAGGTACAGCATTCTATTTTTTGTCTTCCCTGAAGTTAAGATTTCTCCAGGACTCATGAAGTTATAAAATGTATAATAGGAACCAGATATTTATTATAAGAAATGAAAAACTGAAAAGATTGCAAAAGAAAATATGAAGCAAAGTTATTTTATTGGAATATTTCAAAATTGACACTTAGTCACAGCGTATACATACACACACGAATGTGCACACACACATGCATTATTTTAAATAAAATTGTATTTGACAGGAGAATTAATGTTACCAGCCTTATACCAGCAAACTCAATTTTACAATGTAAATACTTTTGAGGTTATATTGAAAATAAGTGTATCTAATAACTGTAACTTCTCATTTCTCTCCGCTATGAAAAAGAGAAGGATATAGCACAGAATTTGTCCTAGTTGTTGCTTTTTTTCTTAATATTAGGTCTGTGCTTATTTTTATTCTGTGTTCAAATTTGGGACAACGTGAAAAAATTCAGAACGCTTCTTATTATGGTAAAAAGTGCCTTCCTTCTCATCGGGACACAACTTGGGTCCAGTGGAGAGCAATAAACGCAATTATTAAACAGAGCGGAGAAAAATCTCACAATTTTCCCTAGACCATAGCCTTATGGAATTATCCAGGTGGTGAAATATTTATAATGAGATGCAAATTAATAATTAAATAATTGAAACTATTTAAATAGTGTGCATTCTCTTTTTATACTAATTTGAATATATAGTGTAAAGTCAAAGTTAATTTATCTTAAAAAAAGTCATGAGGCTTGTTAAGAATATCATTCAAAAAAAAAAACAAAATAAAGAATATCATTCAGATTTCTTTCTCTGCCTCTCTTAATTTTATATCATCTCATCATTTCTCTCTCATTTATAATAAATGTCTTACCTAGAAAAGCTAGAAATAAAATTAATAAGAAAATCTTCATATAAAAATTATACAAGCTATGAAGGTATACAAGCAACTATAGCAAAACGCATATATATTAATAGACTGTGAATTTTCTTGTACGTAAAAACATCAATTAACTCCTCTATGACTTATAAGGACCACCTCAAAATGTGTTGTATAAGATATGCTGCCAATAAGATTGGATTTATATCTAGGTTGTCTACTAAAAATAATTCAAGAAATTTGTTTGCAAGAACATGGCAGAGAATTTTATATGTACATATAAACATTTATATTAGAAATATTCTTATTATCAACTTTCAAAGAGAAAAAAATTTTCTTTCTTAGAGTTTTTCTGACATTAGGTTTTGTCTAAAATAAATCTCTATTATTCATGTTATAATTGTGAAAATAAATATACAATCTCATTGCATTATTATAAATATGTGGTAGTATTCTTAGAACTTGCAAGTGACACAACAAATGTAACAACAATTACTCAGCAAATTACAAGATTAGTGAGCTCTCTATCTTCTTCTGCTGCACAGGCACTGACTATTTTTATTTTTTTTTCTTGTATCTGACAGTTCATGAAAGTAGGCTGTATTTTTCTTGCACTCTCCCATGAGCCAAAGATAAGAATAACAGTGTGGGTGTCATTGATGCCAGGTGCACGTACTACAGCACAAGACAGTGCTTGGGCATATTTTCTTAATAGCTCTTCTGCTAACTAAATGCAGACAGAACTAACTGCCTCTTCTTTTTTTATTACATTTTTGGAAAAACAGAAAGAAGTAGCTAAATTTTTGTCAGCTGAACAGATAATCCAAGCTAAACTGCTAGAAGTGATAATGGAGTTACAGTCAGAAGTTAGCTCATATTTTTTTTTTCTTGTCTACAATATTTTAAGAATTGTTACTTTTTTGTATAAATGAAATTCGCAATTAGGAATTGAGAACTCCTAGATTTTCTCCCCGTACTGAAAATTTTAAGTCATTTTTATTTTTCTTTTGAGTCTGAGGAATGCAGTGAAATTTCAACTAAGAGGATTGCAAGTAAACTAACCTAAATCATTCATCAGCTAAAAGTTTTAACAGAAAAGCACAGCTGTAGGATTTCCATTTTGTACGCAAAACATATCAGGCATCTGTCTTCTACTCTAGGAAAATGCAGGGACTCTCTCTGCTTCTTGCCTCCCTTATTGCTAATACCCAAACCTCAAATCCCAGGGACATTCCTGAGTCCTAGGAATAATATTTTGGTTTTAAGCTTTTTTGGGAAGCTCTGAAAGAGTGTTTCTTTGCTTAGGTAGAGACACTCAGATACTTTTAAAATCTTTTCTTCTATGAACTGATGTTATGATGCAGTAAAAAAGAAAGGAAAAGAAAAAAAAAGGCAGTATCCAATTCTTGGCCATGCTGAGAAAATAAATGTAGATAAAATTTTGTGAATCAGACAGGACCTGGTTTATGTACTAGCTTACCTATTCACAAAACTTAAGTGATCTTGCGCAAGTTTTCAGCACTTACTATCTGCCTTCGCACATATAAAATAGGAAATGATAATACTTGCTATGATTAAATAGGACACTTTAAAGTGTTTGGTAAAAAGAAGATTCATAATTTCAAAAGTGGTTTTCATTCTTTCCATCACATCATTTTCATATTCTTCTACAAAATAAAAATAGTTCTAATAAAAGGTGAAGGAACACTGTGAATTAGTCTCTCTCCCTCTCTCCCCCCTCTAGTCTCTTCCCTCCTTCTTTCCATCCTCTGTCCTCCTCCTTCCTTCTCCCCCATCCCCCACTTCCTTCCTTTCCTTCTTTCTTTATTTCTCTTAAGGTCTCACAACCTTACCAACATTACAGTGTTTCTCTGACAGTATCTGTTGTGTTCTAAGCAATTTACAGACTTCTGAACATAGTCTGGAAATCAATGACACTTTTTGCCTCGTTTGTAATATATGTTGCCTGGGGGAAGCAAGGTGTCCCTGTTTAAAATATCTGTCTATCAAAATTGGAATAATTCAAATAACTTTATTATTACAGACACAACCTAAGAAAACAAAAAATCCAAAGATGACTCTATTATAGTCAGTAACAAAGACAGAGGAGAAATGGGTGAAAAATGTCATTACCCTCAAGGTGGTACAATTGTGTGTGCTTCTCCTTGCCTTCCAAATTGCACTGTCTCCTTTGTCCAAGGAGAATAGAGCAGCTGTATCCTGCCCATGAGTCATTCTTCCCTGTAACAAAGAGACTCCTTCTATTCAGGGGGCACTTGGCCTCATTATGTGCCTGAGGTGGAGCAGTGGATAAAAATTAGTTCCTCTTTTCCATTCAGCTATCATATTGTCTACTTCTCCATTTTTATCCTAACATTTAAAAAATAACAGATTTACATAGCAATTTTTTTCTTTCTGAATAAACAGTACAAAACTCTATCAAATATTAAAATTCTGCTTCAAATTTAATAAATTTAGTTTTATGAGAAGTATGTAGTTTGTCTTTCTAAACTATGTTTAAGTCACCACATACCTCTTCTTTCAGCAGATAAATATTTTTAAAGGAAAATGTAGTTATGTATGTTCTCACTCTCCTTGAGTCCCCCACAAAGACGCCCGTGTAATTTGAAGATACCTTGGAAATTCTTGCTCTTTTTCTACTTCTTGTATAGAATTTGACACCTACAACAATAAGAGTCTATCGTGTTATAAAGATTGAAACATCATGAGGCCAAGAATGAACCCACAAAGAGGTTCAGCAATTAAGGAGATGAACTGAAACATTCTTTCTCTGCTTGCCTAGTTCTAGCCGTAAAGCTACCTGTGGCTCTGAGGAGAAACACTTACGTCCTCCCTGCTGCTACGGAGTCATCAACCTCAGCCGAGGTTCTTGCTTTTTAGGAATCTGATGTCAAGCAAGTTCTGTGAGTGTGTTTAGCCAAACCATTTACCAACAGGAGGAAGAAAGCCCAGAAAAGAGTAAACTATCTGCTAAAGATTTGTTTGCAGCGTAACATCTAATGAGTTTGCAGATAGGCATACGGTGGCAGGTAGAGGCTAGAGCTCTGGGACTCTCTAGTGTAAATGCACTAAAATGATGAGACAGTGACAGAGGGAACTATCCATTTATTTAAATGTCCCATATATTGGAAATCAGCAGGTCCAGACATGATTGAGTCAAGAACACTACAGTGAAACAAAAGAGTTTTCACTTATGTCTAAGAAATTTTAATTTTAATAATCACTGAGTGGAATGAAAAGTAGAAGAATGTCAGAAATGAGAAAGTTAAATTGCTTATATTGGGTGAAGAAAAGGAATCACCTGAGAATTGTCAGTTATAACACACATGATGACGATCCTCTCTGTCTGCAGCTTGGCCCTGTCCTCTAAACAGTCTGAGAGAATGTTTCAAAACTCTCTGACCAAAACTTCAACGATCTGTTACTTCCAGCTTGATTCTTCGATCAAAATGGTTACATTTCCAGAGACGATCTAAGTAGTGTTATCACAGAGGGTCTGGGCAGAAAATGCATTAATACATCGATGCTGAGATAAACTGCTCTGATTTTACAGCTGTTCTCAGAGGTGGAGTAATAGCTGGAGCCCAGAGTTCAAAGAAAGGCTGAGGATACAAGACAGACAACGCTTGCACCTCTCATAACATTCACACCCTGCAAACTTCTAACCACGGGGATATAGGACTATATGTCACTGTGTCATGATGTAGATACTGCATCACAGTCTGTGCTGTCTCTGAGCTGTCATTTTAACCAGGAAGGCAATAGCTCATCCCAATGTCCACTTCAAAGAAATGTTGCTTGTTAGAATCGATTGGTCTCATAATCCAGGCTTGAAAGTTGTACCTCCGCCACAGTGAAATGTGTCTTTTGGTTTGGGGCAATATTGTTTGGTAACATTTTTGGTAAATCAGATACTCTGTTGGTCTATGCATAGGGTATTTTCAGGGCCATTGAACAAAAACATTCTGTCTGAGAAGACAGAGTGAGCGAGCTGCATCAGGAAACTCTCACCCATCTGTTTTAACAGCTCTTGTACCATGATAAGTGCTATCTGGTCATCATGAAAATGAGACTCAAAGATCATTGCTCATTTTTCCTGGTTCCGTGTATCCATATATTTTTCCCATTTCCCAAACTTCCCTGGCACCATTACTCTAACCTTGCTGCTTCCAGGACTCCACCTAAACATCCTGGACAAGCAGCTCAGCTGTTTAGGTAGAGTCCTGGAAGCACCAAGGTCGGTGTCCAGGAACTCACGTATGTTTTCACTCGGGCATCTCTCCAGATGTCATGAATGACTAAGTGTAGTGCTAACTGCCTTGCTGGGCAGGGGGATTTCTCTTGACCTCTGGCTTCAAGGCCATCCTCTGCAGGCCCGTGTGAAGCAGAATGAATGCATTGCACCTTCACTGCAGCACAGCAGGGAAACCTAATAAATTTGTGAATGGGACTATTCTTCTCCTTTATGGGGTTGTGGAAAAGTCCCTGCAAGCCTACATATATAAACTAAAAAAGAAATATTGATTTAACAGAAGTATGTGAGGAAAGAATGTAAGTCATCTATTTCATCAACATACGCTTGCCTTCTGGAGTTTCTCAGGCCAGATCTATCACGTGTTATTTCCAGTGTAAATGGATTACTGCTGCAGCCTCCCAAGCTCGCCGGATGGAGCTCCAAATAAGCAGGCCAGTGGGGAGCGCACTGCTCGGTGACTTGGCCTTTCACAATGAGACAGTCAGCCCTGACACAGACTAGTAGTGCACTAACAGTGGATTTTGAAATTATGTATAATTCTCTTACAGAAAAGGCAAGACATTGCTTTATTCCCTGAGAAATATGCTTTGCCGTTCTTGTTTTTGGCTTTCTAGAGATTCCACACTGCGTCTAATCGACTTGGGTAGCTAAAGCACTGTCAGATGTGTGGAGTTACACGACATGAGTGGAAAGGCAGCTTGTGCTGTGGCCTGGGCATGCTCCAGCAGACTTTCTAACTTAGAGGTTTCTGAGGTTGGTGATAAATTCTCTGGAGCATTCCAGGTATCATATATACACGCCACGTCCAGAATTCAGAGGTTCAATAAGTCTAAGTCAGGCGAGGCAAAAAGTCCATGAAATAACCTTATACCTTAGAGCATATATGTAGGTTGCAATGACACCGTGAGTTATTGGGTGACAAGCCCCTTACTTTTTGTGGACCCTGCTGTGTGGAATGCATGGGCCTCACTAAGATACTCAGAGCATTACAGACTGACTAATATGTTTGCCATGAGCATGACTGCATCAAAATAGTACACCAGAGGAATGCTCCTGAGCACAACCAGCTGGCATAAACCCCTGTAGACTACAGTGTAGCCAAAGACAGAAGAATGAACATAGCCCCAAGAAAGACAATGAATTTGTATTGTTATTCATTCCACATAAATAGTGCTTATTAAATTATAAAACTACATTGAAAAAAGTAAGTGAATCTGATGTTTTCACTTTGGTGAACTTTCAAGGTGGAGAGTTCAAAGTGAGCACACCCTTACAATCCATCACCACCAAAACATACACAATGTCATCCTCTGCTTTCTAGCCATTGACCTGCCCCGGGGTAACCACTATCCTAAATTGTTCTGCCTTCCTTCAGTACTTCGTTTTATGTGTCTTATTTGTTGAATATTATGTTTGTGAGATTCAATCATGTTATTGGATATAGTTGTAAATTATTTAACCTTACTGCACTATAGTACTCTATTTATTAATATACTTAAATTTAGTATATTACTGCTTATGTAAATTTGGGCTTCACTTTGTGGCACATTGTGCTGTGTGTGTGTGTGTGTGTGTGTGTGTGTGTGTGTGTGTGTGTGTGGTGTGGCAATGGGGATTGAACCCAGGGCCTTTGTATTGAGCCACATCCTCAACCTTTTTTGCAGAGTGGTGCTTCTATAAAGATTTTTTATATCTTTTTGTTATATATTTACATACTACATTTTTTCTGCTGTATACCTGGAAGATAAATCATTAAGTACTAAGCATTGTAGAAGTAAAGTTTCAGTATATATTGCTAGGTTGTCTTAGTTTTTTGTCCAACATACATATCATTTTACATATATACATATATTTAAAATTTTCCTTTGATATAAGCCCGTTCAACACTATTCTCCTCTTTTTATTCACTTTAGCAATTTTATGGATGGATTATAGATTGTTATATAATTGTAAGATTTTACCTTGAAAAAATAATAAATTCAATTATATTTAAATGGCTAGTGAATATTTTATTTTGTGAAGAAACGACTTAAATAGCTCTGCCATTTATTCAATTGAATTGCCAGAAATTTCACTGAAATATAGACATTTTTATATTTGTATATTTGAATATGAATAATTTGTTGGCTATAATTATTGTAATTATCATCTGTCTAGGCTTTGACTTTTTAAATTTCTCATTGATATGTTTTGATGATGATTTTTAATTTTGATCAGTAGACACACACTCAGTACCAGAGGTTCCATTAAATCGTTTGTGTATCAATACCATATGCGAGAGACTGGCTGTAATTGAGTGAACATTTGTTTCAGTTTATGAGACTCCATAATTATCTGGCACAATTTATTGATTTTTCTAGTGCCCAGACTGAAACTCAATGTGGAATTTTAGGGCTCAGAACCACAGTGTCATTTAAATCTTCATTGATGGTGTTGGTCTATTTTGTTGCAGAGGGGAAGGGTTTCAAGGTCTTCTACTTGGCCTTTCCCATATAATGACTCTTAACTCACAATTAAGAAAATATTGATGAAGCTCTTCCAGTTCCAATTGAACCATTCCAACTAAATAGTTAGAAAAATGATTGCAAGATGAATGAATGGGTGTTTTGGGGTGATGGAGAGATGAATGAGTTATCAGACTCCAATGATGACCTCACCCTAGAAACTTTCACTTTCAGCATACTAGCAACCTGGTGTCCTGATTCTACTGGTATGAGACTCTATTCAGTCCCATCACTGAACAGTTTCTGCATGGCTTCAGTTTCTTAGCTGATCACATCCATACATACACACACACACACACACACACACACACACACACACACAGAGGTATTTATAAGAGTATTTGCATACAGAATATAAATTCTGTGTCACTCAGGGCCTTATTGGAGGGAAAAACTTATCTGACTGTTTTAAGCTAAGAAAATTATTATAAGAATTATTAAAAAAAACGAATTATACTTTGCTCAATTTAGGGAGTTGATAAAATGCATGCAACTCATCTTCAACTGGCCATCCAGGCTCACAGAGGAGGAGGTGAGACAAGTACGAAGTGGAGCAGACCCAGGACACCAGACCCTCCTGGGCAAACCGGGACACATGAGAACACAAAGGAAACCATGACTTCCTCTTGCCATCTGGTCTGACAAGAAGTAGTACCTTCAACACGGAGAAAAGACGGAGAAGCCAAAGCAGGGCTTTGGAGCTATGTGCACCTCATGCCTCCAAATAAGTTAGACATCTGGTGAAGATGTAAATGAACTGTCTTTTTGCCTGGTTTCTAGCTCCAAATTTTAAAGTCTATGAACCGCCCTCCCCTTCATTTCTTCCGTCTACCTACCAGCTATATTTTCTCATGGTACCCTTTAACCTTGAATCTGAGAGGAAATGAAATTCACGAAGCAAACCCACGACAATCCACTGCTTGTCAACCTCACATTCCTTTATAACTTCTTTAGTTAAATGTGGAATAAAGACAATAACAAAATTAGGTTTGCACCTATGTGCACCTATCCCTGGTAGATCATAGCACAAAATATTCTGTTTCCACAAAAGAGGAGTCAAAGAGTTTTCATCCATTTTTAAAAGACGAACCTTTCTTATTTTTTGGTTTATTTATTTTTAATTTTTTGGCCAAGTCACACTTATCCTTTTTTATTTTGTAACTTAAATACAGAGAAACAGAAGTTTTCTTAGTAATCCATCTTCTGCCTCCCAGACATTGTCCTCCTTCCTGCCACTACACAGCAGCTGTCCATTGCTTTGTGAAATCAGAATTGATCACTTTGGCTGACACACTGACAGCTTCTTTACCTGTCTGTCCACTAAATGAGAAACTCAAAGAGTCCATCAGACAGTCTCAGTTTCTACTTTAATGGACTCATTGTTGTGTCCTTTGATTGGGGCGTCTCTTGCTAGAAAGTAAGATTACTACACAAATGGAGCCCATTGTCCAAGAATAGGAAGGAGGTACTTTACTAGTGGATCCATAGAAGCAGCAGTGAGAGGATCCATTTCCATTTTCACCCCATTGATCCTCAGACCAGTGAAACCTGCCAGGAGGACAGATGTAAACATATATTAGTCACAAACTGAGAGAAGAGACTGCATCTCGAAGGGCATTAAACTATCATTCCAGAGAATGACACGTACTTATTGTGAAAGAAGTGAATGTTTTCTGCTCCACTGTTCCATCCAGAGCACTACTTCAGAGCTATGGATAGCACAAAAACAGTGACTTCTAAGAGCAGGAATCCACTGCCATACTTTACATGCAGTAAAGTGAATTCCTTGTCAGAGGAGATGCTGGGTAGAATATTAGTGTGAGAAATTAGACACTTTGTAACTCCATACGGGGAGGTATTAACAGACGCACTGTGGACAGTGTGGGCAAACCCATATGTAGAGTAAGAGCTTCCAAAAATGAGAACAAATAGATGTCCTCTGTATGATGGAAATGTAGTCCACCTACCATCGAGTTGCTAGTGAAATGGGGTAATACTGGGAACTTAGCACTGATCTTTGCTGCAGGCAAGATGAGGACACAATATCACCTCCTTTCCATGTTGTGTAATGCACATCCCTCCTGCCATTACCAGTATGTTTATGGACGCTCTGAGCAAGAACACAGGTGGCTGGGTTAAGTGGCTGCAGATAGAGCGTGAGTCATCTTCGCACTTGATTAAGATCCTCCTTGGCTGAGATTTTTCTTTGCTAAGCATTTCCATGACTCACAAGTATCTTGACTTCTGCGTTTTTTCTGAAATCTAACTGCATACCTCTTCTTCATTTAATGTTCTCATATTCACTCCTCATTTATCATTGTAGATAGCACTTCTTGTCATTTAACCTTCAGTGTAAAATAAATGTCCAGTGTAAAATAAATGTAATTTGAATATTGCCATCTGGGAGAATTTCTCACCTCATTTTCTTTCACTGTTGCAAGATATTAAGTCTGTAATGCCAGGGCCATTTCCTGTTGGTAAAGTTAGCATAATATATAGTGCTTAATCCATTTTGCACCAATCTTGATTTTCTTTTAATAACTCAGACTGTTTATTATAGGGAGTTTCCTCTAGGGCCATATTTGTGGGTTGACAAGTAGAAGGCAACATAGCAGGAGTGCAGTCTGTGGGTATTATGATTCGTGTACTCACGCAAATTGTGGCTTTGGGAATTTTTAGGCCTGATGGCACACATAGTGCTTTCATGTGAAAGTGGGCTATGCTGTGTAATTAAGACTCGGTAAACTCAGCTTCATGACAGGCAGTTGTGGTCCAATAGGGGCTTGGTGGGTGCTGGTCAAGTGTTCATTCGTTACAAAATACCAATTTTCAGAGCTCTTTATTCAAAGATATTATTTATCTACACGGGAACTTGTCTTCAAAATCCGGATGGTGAATAGTAAAATCTGAATTTCAAATTGATAAGAGGAGCAGGAGTAACTGAGTGATATAAAATAAGGAATTTGTGGAAACTGATGGAAGAATCTATATAAGATCACCATGTCTAGGATGAGGCCTGAAGTTTATACAGTGTGTCCTGGCTAACATTTGGGAAGGAATGATGGACACAAGTTCTGGGTGAGTCCATGTTAGGGAAACGCTCGATGACAGACCAGAGTTTATGTTCGTCTCTCAGAACTTCCAACCTTGACAGAACAAGTGACCTGCAACACAAGCTGGCTTCCTTCACCATGTGTCTGCACAGTACCTGGAATCAGCGTCCAAGAGAAAAAGGAAGTAGATGTTCTCGTTCTGCAGAAATTCAGAGTGGTGTTCCAGGCCCTCACAGTCAGCTAGTAGATCAGAGATGATCCCTGACAAGCTAAGGTGGCTTCATTAATCTGATACTTACATAGGAACAAACTCAGGCACTTTCTTTATTTTCATCATGCTAATCTTGGGCTATTTTTATTTGTTTACTACAGTTTCCAATTTTCATTGCATCAAATTACCCCAATATCTTATACCCAAAACAGAATTTTATTTTTTTTTTATAATTCTTTTGTGCTGCAGGACTAAAATAAGCAGTCAGGGCTGCATTATCTATGCAAGCTATAAGGGTGAATGGATTTCCTTCCTTCTTTAGCTCCCAGAGGCCTCCTGTAGTCCTTCACTTGTAGCCCCTTTCTACATCTTCAAAGATAGCAGTTACATCACTTAAACTATTTCCATGTTTTTCTGTATTTCTCTATCCTTCTTCCATATTTTAGGGACCCTTGTGGTGACATTAAGTCCATTTGGAGAGGTAATGCAGAATAATTTTATCATCTTGAGGTTCTTAATGACATTTATGAAACACATTTTGCCATGCACATTAGCGTGTACCCTCTGAGGAGACCATTATTCTGCCTACCACATCAAGCTGAAACTATACAGAAATGGGAAATACCATTTCATTTTAATTAAGTAGGAGCAGTACAAAACGACCATGCG
Organism: Hystrix cristata; assembly: GCA_004026905.1. Taxonomy (NCBI): domain Eukaryota; kingdom Metazoa; phylum Chordata; class Mammalia; order Rodentia; family Hystricidae; genus Hystrix; species Hystrix cristata. The sequence continues at coordinate 24,773 of PVJO010013471.1, forward strand.
TTATAATACTTAATTTTATTTTAGCAAAATATATAAGATATGTGCAAATGGCAAACAGTTCATATTATTTTCTTTTTTAGTTTGTTGACAGAGAGCATTAAAATTTTTAAAATTTTATCATGTATTTTATGTTAATACATTATAAAAGCACAGTTTACAATAGTCCAAAGTTATTTATTGGCCATTTAAAATATACATCAGTTGCTAGATACTTCATCTCAACTCAAAAAAATATGCCAAATATTCTAACATACTACATTGTTGAATGTATTTCTGATTATGACTGAGATAAAGGATGAACTTTCCTATAATTTGAGATTATAAACTCTGGATTTAAAATAAATTACAAATATATCAATCATATAAAAATACAGGATTTTTCCAAATAAAAGAAATTTACATGAGTTATTTCATGGTGATCATTTGTTTATTTTTTTTTTTTTACTTACACTGGACTCTTGTTGTTGGGAATGAAACCTTCTCACTTTTTACCTTAAATCACTACTACCTCTTGCACATTCAAAAAGTTTTCACAACTTTCCTCTATGTTATGTAAACAGGAAACCAACGCTGACTGGTGTTTGAGTTCCCTGGAGATACAGGAAAAGGTGAAAATGTACAGTGAGGAGTGATATTTTTTCTTTCTCTGTGACAAGTTGAAAACTAAAACAAAATGAAAATTATCAGGGTAATTTCTTCCTTCTGAAAAATGTGTGTAAGGGTAGAAATGCAAGACACATTTTGAATACTTAAAAATTGTATTTTCTTCAAACCCCAGAATGATGATAAATATTGTAATTGGCACAAATTGGATGAGACTAAATCACCATGTGGCTGCTATAATTCACTAGAATGACAATCATGACTTTAAATACTTTTTTTGTAAGGAGACTCTTTTAATTTGTATGTTTTCTGTTTCTCTGCTGAGCACTCCAAGGAAAAGATGCAGAGGGAATTGCAACGGTGGACAGAGAGAGAACAAGCCACGCAGTTCACAACGACTCCCAATTTTCTGCTCAGAACACAGCATGTGCATTAAAGAGAAGCAGGTGCAATGCGTGATCATTGTCGCTAATTTCTTATTATTTCACATTAAAATTATGTTTATGTACCATGGCTCAAAATTTAAAAGACCCAAGCCAAATGTGGTGGCGTTCTGGCCTGGGGAGTTTCCTGTTCTGACACTCCATAGGAAAGTACCCGGATTTTGCACCTAGAAGGGTGCTTTTCCTGCTTTACAGAGTCAGATTACTCTTAAAACCTCAGCTACAGCTCCCCTGGGCCCCCCAAATCAAGGACTAATGCCTCAGTCTGATGTTCTTGACCTTCCACCATCTGGCTTGCAACATTTTCCCTTATATTCTATTGGTTTCCTTTAAAACTCAACTATCGAGTCAAACTAAATTTCTCCTTTGCCTGTATATTTCTCAGTTCTCTTACTCTCATACTTTATTCCCTTTATTAAGGATATTCTTCTCACTTGCACAATCTTTATACAAATCATACCTATTTTTAAAATGTCTCCAGTAACTTCTCCTCTGAGTAATCTTTCCTGATCTTTGTAAAAGATACAATCTCTTAAATCTCCAAAGCTCCTTTCTCTCCTTCTCCCCCTCCTCTCTCTCTAGTTCCTCTCTGTATGAATATATCTGTTCATATTTTTCAAATTTAACTAATATTTAATAATTAGTTAATGATACACAAGTATAAATGAAATAATATAAAATATCTAAGAAAAACAAATGATTATTTGACTAATCACAGTTACAGAAACATAATTCACATATTTACACCATTAAAATATTCATGTCCCTGGGGAGATCAAGCATTATGCTAGTTTTAGTTTTTTGAGGAATTTCCATATTGATTTCCTTAGTGGCCATACTAGTTTACATTCCCACCAACAATGTAAAGGGATTTCTTTTCTTCCACACACAACTCGTAAGAGCTAAATCCTGGAAGTGGCTTACATGTTCATCAGCAGATGAATGGGTAAGGAAAATGTGGTATTTATACAAAATGAAGTTCTACTCTGCCATAAAGAAGGATAAATTTTAGTCATTTGTAGGAAAATGGTTACACCTTGAATCCACAATGTTATGTGCAATATAGTAGACATAGAAATTTGAAAGTCACATAGCTTCTCTTATATGAGAAACCCCAAATAGAAATAAATTACAGAGTAAAATAAAAGATAGATAAGAGAAAACAGGATGATAGATATTTTGCAAATGAGAAGGTGTTCAAGAGATGGAAGGGTAGGAGGGGAAAACAAGGGGATTAAAAAGAATTAAGATTCTCATGTCCATGTAACAATTTCATACAAGGTATGTAATCACGTATTAATAAAAATAACAACTAACAAAGAAATATTATGCTAAAATTTATAAATTATTTATCAAGAAATCCTAGAGAATTTTATATTCAGAAATGCATGTTCTGATAACAGTGCGATGCAGAAGGGATGAATCTTACCTACTTAAAACAGCTAGCATGCTTTAATGTGTAAGAGAGAATACTGCTAATTGTGAAACATAATGAATTTACAATAGACTGCATGTATTCCAGAAAATAAGTAAATAAAATAAATTGAAAGGAATTTGTACCTACGACTAAAACTCCATCTCCTATCCTCTCTTGGAAATGATTTATGATAAGATTGTCTCTGTTGTTCAGGATTGGAAAAGGTGGTTTATTCACTTAAATACTATCATATTTATTACAGTTTTATTGTTTTCATTTATATGTATGGATATAAGAGCTTAAAAGTATACAGTTAATGAGTGGAAATATTCAAGGGTTGAGAGTTATATTGCATCTTTGTTCTGCATGTAGTCAGGGACTGCACCCCTATAAACAATATTTGAAAATCCTGCTGCCAAATGATGAATAGGCACCTTCTGTAGCTAATAAGGATCTTCAATGAGCTGTGCATATGTCAGTCACACACTACTTCAGGAATAAACTGTTTAGTAGAAATGTGCATCCATTACTTTTGGGGGTTGATGAATGTCCTCTGATTTCTAAATTCAAGATAATGTTAAAAATGAACATTTTCCATGTTTGGATTTCTTTGCACTTCTGAGATGCAGCTGAGACCATAAGCAGAAATGCTAATATTCTATGAGAACAGCTGTTGTTACGGTATTTCTGGACTAGCTGCTTGCAGGAAGATTAAATCTTGCTGCATTTTCTCCTGGAGTTTTCAGTTCAATTTCAGAACTTGGAAGGTTTGAGTAGGTGAGATGCATTCGGGATAAGAAAACTCAGTCAGGTTATTTCTTCAAACTAAAACAAGCCTTCAAACTTTTCTCGCCTGTAATGTATCTCCATTAATACTGAGTTTTACATCACAAGTGGATATTGGAGGCCATAAATATACCTAATCTGGAGAAAATGAGAAATCACAAAATTGGAAAGGAAATCTGTAGTGGGAAAAAAGCCCACAACTTGTTTTTAATCTTTCACTCTAGTTTTTGACTATGCATGTAGACATTTGGTATCTATTGAAAATGAAGTTTGTTTAAATCTCTCCAGAAGATTTTGTCAAGACACAAAAAGAATCAGCTATTTAAACAGTGAGATAATGAGCAATAGCATTCACAATCAATATCAGCTACGACTGTTTGCTTTGATATAATTTGAGTGTGCGTCCACACATGTATGGTTCTATTCTTAATAAAATGAAAAGATTTGGAGAATTTTAAACATCATATTTACTAATCTGGGTAGCTTTTATGTGTCTTGAAAATGTTTATGTTATATTGAATTTTGAACTCTGGTTTTATTAGCAGTATCTTTTTAAATGTAAAAATAGAGCATCAAGGAAAAATACAATCACAACAAAAATAGCACATTTAAATATTTATTGTATTAACAGATAGTTATACTGTTGAGTAATGTTAATAAATCAACCAAATAACAGATGTTAATTAAGCACCTACTCTGTATTTTGAGTCCTGTGATGGTGAAGTTTAATTGCATCAATTAGATTGGCTTAAACACCTAGTGGATTTGTAAAGCCCATTTCTCTATATGTCTGGGTGGGCCAGAATAACGTGACTTTGGTTACATATATGGTCCCTAACCCCATTCTCTATGGCTCTGTTCTGCTTTGTTTCCCAGCTGCCACAAACTAAGGAGCTTTTATCCACTATTCTTGCTGCCATGATATATCTGCCTTACAGCCAACTGACCACCATGGACTGAATCTCCTTAAAATGTGTGCCACATTAAACCTCTCTTTCTTAAATTGTGTGTTCTGGGTACTGTGTCCAATAATAAGGCAAATAAATAATATTGGTCCCTTGATAACTTCAAGTAGAAGAACTATTCTAAGGATGTATACAGTTGATTTAAGGGAGCAAAATATTTAGATCCCATAGTAATTCAATACATTTAAACTTTCAGTAGTAAATTGTTCTATATAAACTGTCTCTAAGCTTTTGGAAAAGAATGACTGATCTAGTTGATAATTGCTAAGAAAGACTTTTCAACCATAAGGTGGCAGTTTGGTCTACCTGTTTTTAAGTACAGTACCTGAAACAATTCAAATGGAGGCAGCTACACAATTAATGAAGGGAGTGTTACCAGGAGCTTTTGAAGGGAGGGGCACATCACTTGATGAGTGGACATATTTTGAAAAGAGTGCATGAGCTTGTGTGTATAGTGTGTGAAGATAGTTAATTTCTTTCTTACTGACAAGTATTGATGTGTAAGTAAAAAATGACTCAGGGAAGCATATAATTGGATTTGATTCAATGGTAATCTGGCACCTTTTGGTAAGGAGGTATCAGCCAGAGACAGATGGAAGAATGTATTGTTAAAATAGGAAATTTATGAAGCTTTCGCAAACTGCTGTTTATTCCTTAGCTTTGCACATTATGCCCGACATCCACTTAGTGGTTAATAATTATTTAACTTTCTGAACTAAAAGACATTTTTATGATGTCTCGAATTTCTTAATCTAGTTATTGGTACAAACGATAACTCACTCCACATATGAGGAAAAGATTACTTATACTGTGTCTTATAATATCTTTTCTAAGGTCATAATAAAGGAGAAATCTTGGCTGTAGATGTGAAAAGGGATGCTTTTCCAATAAGAATACAAAGATAAAGCAGATGAGAAGAAATTGCAAACATCTTGTCTGACAGAATGAACACAAAAGAAAAAAAATCCTTAAAGAAATACTGAAATTGTCAAAAGGAGTGGGAATTTTTAAAAGACAGAGTAAGTCCTCTTTAACAAAATACAAATAACCATTTCTGATGATTATTCCATCCATTTGCATTCCTATTAACATTGGAGGAAGGCAAAGAAGTAAATTTATCTGGAAACTGAGCATTCAAGTTTTGTTACTTTCTACTAGTCTTTCACTGCAACCACTTAATTGAAACTTCGATTTTAGTAAGGCAAGCAATTATTCTTATTGCTTCACTTTCATATTTGAACTTGTCATCTATTTCAATAGTTTTTGCCTTTAAAGACTTCTGTGCCTCTGAAGTAAGCAGATTCTTCAGTTATCATATTAGCTAGCTTTCCATTACTATAACTAAATACATGAGAGAACAAATTTAAAAAGAAGAAAGGTTTTGTTTTGGCTCACAGTTTTGGAGGTTGCAGTCCATGGTTGGCCACAGTGACGAGAGTACATGGTTAAAATGCCTATGCACTTCATACCCAGGGGTAAAAAAGAAACCTCTAGAGACCTCCCACTAGCCCTCTGTTCTTAAATATTTCTGCCACTTTCCACTAGTACCAAGAGAAGGACCGACTTTTTAATACATAGGCCTTTGGGGATCATTCCAGATCTGAAACAATCATATGTGATGCAGGTTTCACACACAATGTGACTGCCTATCTGCAGAACAGAGACTAATGAAACATTTTACATTCTTAGTGCAAATTATATAATCAAATCAGATCATCTTGGCTGGGAAGTACTCGATTCAAGGAGGTCAATTTTCTATCATACTACATCAAAAGTAATTTTCAGCGGAGGCCTTTGGTTTTCATCAAAAACAATAAATCAAAATAGGAAATTCACAAAACCTTCCAAAGTTCCCACAGTGAGAAAAAGAAAAGTCAAGAGAAACACAGTTTTGTTTCATTTACAATTTACTAGCTCCTCCAGTATTGTTTCATTTACAATTTACTAGTTTCATTTACAATTTACTAGCTCCTCCTACAATTTACTAGAGTTTCAGGATACAGAACTTCAAGGACTTAACATTAATGAGACAGAAGGTAGACTGAGAAAATACTGACCAAGTATCTTGATGAAATCAGTCTCTTGGTGCTATTTTTCAGTCTGTTGGTAGCTAATGTCATCAGGCTTCCACCCAGACTGTCTTATGGCTCACATAGTGACCATGCGTATGCTGTTTACACTGTCTTATAGTAGTTCTTTGCTATAGTGCAAAAAAAATAATAGACACAAAAGAGTCCAACAGCTGGGAGCAACAACTCTAAAGGAAACAGCCACAGCTACCCTTTCTGATTCAATAACGGTCATCACCTTTATGTAACAACCTCTGTTTGACTTTATCTTCATCTCTTTGTAGAGAAAAATCTTCAAGTTTATAATTCTAGGGAAATCCTGTTTGTGGTAATAATTACTGCATTCCTGCTTTCTCTGACCAGTAACACTGCAATAAATCCATACATTTGAATCTTACCTACTGCTTTGCTTCGGTGCTATCTTGTAGAGTTATACTGCTTCACAGCCTTCTAATAATTACTTTAACTTTTAAACATTCATCATATGTTTCAATCACATCTCAGAGTCATTCCTTCATCTGACTGTATATTTAGTATTGATGATTCTAGGGAACAATTACTTGTGTTTTCACAATCACTTAGCCTTGAATTTTAAAACTTCTAATAATATTAGATCTTTGTCTTAATAATCAATTATTTATAATCAGTTTCAATATTTTAAATTCACAATCTCATTAAAATTTTATCATAATTGAACTGTTATATTTTCTTGATCATTATAATTGCCCCTCAAAAATGCCATGAAATACTTTCGATAGGCTCTTACTTAAACCACCCTCATATCAGTCTTCCGTTAGTGTTTGAAATCAGCAAATAGCTGCTCATTGGCAAAGGAGTACTTTATTCAGCAGACTGGAAAACATTCTACGCTTGGATGATTCTCTGCTTTGCAAGTGATCGAACTCAGGGCCTTGCACTTGCTGGGCAAGCGCTCTAACCACCGAGCTAATCCACGACCCCTCTCTGATGATTCTTGATGCTCACAATCATCTGCTATTTTTGCTTTTCTTTTCATGGTAAAATATACATAAAATTTACTACTACCATCTACTTTTGTACATCGAAATGTTATCCACCTCGCAAGATGCTTCCAAAGTCTTTGATAACCAGTACCACAATGAAATATTGTATCCCCCAGGTAAAGACGGTAGTCCCTGGAGCATTTTGATCCTTTCTAATATTTGTTACACAAGGCTCTGTGCTGTAGTTGTGGAGTAGGCCTCGTTTCATCGGGAGAGCAAAATCAAAAAGCATAGTACCTATTTGCAAGTGAGAATTTAAAAAAGAAACTCACTGTCATAGAGTAGGATTACACATAAGAAATTGCTCAAATAAAATATGAATTACATCTTGCTAACATTGGAATTCATTTTTCACAGTAAATTACATTTGTCACAAAATGCCTTATTATGAACTTTGAGAGAATTAAGAAATCAAGGTAGTTAGAAACTAAGAATGCTATGGATACCTTTGTTACCTGTAAGCAATGGACTGTGAAAGTAAGGTTTACTTAACTACAGGGGCAAAAGCTCTGCTACAAAAGAAAAGTAAAATCCCTCTTTCCTGATACAAACATGATGTTTCTCAACTCTATCTTATATCTGTAATAGCCCTGTTTTTACTTTGGTATAGCCAATCATACTACATTTCAAAAAGCTATCTAACTTTTAGGTTGTAAGCATATTCTTCTGTGCACATGGAAACTGATATTCCATGTAACACATCATTCCAGCATTGAAATATGTTGCAGAGAGACATTATATTGACTAATAATATGCTGTAAGAGTAAATTTTGAATCTTCAGGGGGATTAATGATTCTGGGGATAACAGCAATGCACACTCTGCAGTGCTATCTGGACATTATGGTTTTTTTCTGGGAAAAAGTGACTATCTGAAAATCAGTATTTAAGTTGGTTTATAACAAATCAGGGGTGGAAGACCATCTATGATAACAATAATGTAGTGGATTTCCATGCCATTAAATAGTGACATCTACACTTACAGTCAGATAAAATACATATTCCAGGAATATGTACTGTTACATTTTATATCGTCTAAAAGTAAAGAACTTGAACTTACGTACCAGAACTTACACATTTTTTCTTTTTTTGTATGTGTGCGAGGGATCAAACTCAAAGTCTCGTGCTTGCCAGGCAGGCACTCTGGCTGCTGAGCTAAATCCCCCAGAGGAATTTATGCATTTTTTCTTACTCAAGTGTTGCACACTGAGCTGTTAACCTTGAATAACTTTTAGACTGAAGAAATAAGGACTTTTAAAATTTTATTCTGTATTTTTGTCCAAAATAGGTTATATTGTTTATTACAAGATATAAAACACACAAACTTTATCAGGAAGCTCTCCACGTAAAATTCCCCATTTCTTCAGAATCTTTAGTTTCAAAGAAAGATACCAAAATTTTATGTTTGGAGGCATGCTAATGAATATAGAATGAAGTCAATTTTTTTCATATATTTGATAGGTAAAAGATTTGCAATCATTATTTATATAATTACAATTAGAAATTTAGATAAGTTTGTGCTTAAACAGAAGTAAAGGTAACTCCAAAATCTACAGAAATTAAACATTATTTTCACCACAAAGTGAAAATAATTCAAATCAATTTCTAATTTTCTTTCGAGTATTAATGCAAATTATTTTGAATCAATGGTAAGAGGTTTACATAAATCATAATTTCAGTTAAATAGTTTATTACAAAATCTTTTCACTTAGTACACACTATTTTCACATCAGAGTCATTAGAATACTAAGACTTACTCTTACATAATTAACGATGTACAGAAAATATCTTAGGTGAGTGACTGGAAAACTTATTCTCAAGTGAAAGCAAAACATATGTAAAATTGTGTTAAATGTTAAAAACATTTCAGGAACAAAATTTCAAAATTTCAAATTTTAAATTTCATATAATTTTCATGATATGTAAAATTATGTTAAATGTTAAAAAAACATTTCAGGAACAAAATTTCTTTATGAAATCTATAGTTGGATGCTAGAGATTGCATAATCAAAATTCTCAATGGTCTATGGACACATTTAGCTTACATATATATGTCTATATACATATATGTATATATATTCTCTCTTTCTCTCTTTTTCTCTCTCTCTTTCTTTCTTCTCCTTATGTTTATATTCCAGAGACCATAGAAAGATATTTTCAACACTCATAGAAATTTTTAAAATTAAAGATATTTTAATCATTGTTTTCAGTGAGATAATTTACATATAGTAATTTATGCATATACTAATTTAAGACAAACATTATCCAGTCTTTTGCCATTTTTTTACTTGGCTTATCTGTATTTTTTGTTTGTGATTTTTATATATTATGCATATGAGATGTTTGGGAGAAATTTACACACATATATACAAAATATAAATGTATTTTCATAGGTTGCATCTGATATTTTTTGTATCATACTATTATCTTTCAATAAGCAAATTTTTAATTTGAATAAATTCCAATTAATTCTACCTTCATGCTAATATTTTTCATGGGTTTTTTTTTGACATGTAAGATATCTTGAAGATTTCCTAAATATGTTCCTCTAGAAGTTTTGTTGTCATATTTCAAGTTATGCTAATTTCATTGAAAATTAATTTTGTATTATTTTCTGTGAAGTTGTAAGATCATTTTTCCTACGAATACCCAGTTGACTTGGTACAAGTTTATAAAATGTGTAAGTTCTGGTACGTAAGTTCAAGTTCTTTACTTTTAGACGATATAAAATGTAACAGTACGATAACCATCTACTTCTTCATCTGAGAAGTGTCTATTCATTTCTGCTGCCCGCTTTTGGATTGGGTCTTTAAATTTGGGGGATCTGATTTTTTTTGAGTTCTTTATGTGTTCGACATGTTAGTCCTTTGTCAGAGGAATAGCTGGCAAAAATTTTTTCCCACTCTGTGGGTTGTCTCTTCACTCTGTTGGTAGTTTCTTTTGCTGTGCAAAAGCTTTTTTTTTTTTTTTTTTTTTTTTTTTTTTTGGTACCGGAAATCGAACTCAGGGCCTTATGCTTGCAAAGGCTTTTTAATAAGATCAGGTCCCAGTTGTTGATTCTTCGTGATATTTCCTGGGCAACTGGGGATTTGTTCATAAAGTCTTTGCCTATGCCTATGTCTTCAAGAGTTCGACCTATTCTATCTTCCAATAGATTGAGTGTTTCTTTTTTAATATTTAGGTCTTTGATCCACTTTGACTTTAGATTAGTACTTGGGTAGAGATATGGGTCTAGTTTTAATCTTCAGCATGTAGAGAGCCAGTTTTTCCAGCACCATTTGTTAAACAGACTGTCTTTCTTCCAGTGAGGTTGTTTGGCCCCTTTGTCAAAGACAAGGTGACTGAGAGTGTTTGGACCTGTTTCTTCATCTTCTAATCTGTTCCATTGGTCCTGGGATGTGTTTTTGTGCCAGTACTATGCTCTTTTTGTTACAGCAGATTTGTAGTATAGTTTTGGTTTTATAATTTATTTCTATAGGATAAATGTTTAAGTAGATGTTTGGTTTTGTCAAAAGGTACCACATTTTAGTGGCCCCTAGTATGAATCTTCACATTCTAAATAGGTTTTTTACAATTGCATTTACATCACTGATGGATTGGATACCAATTTCATTGCACTTTTATTTGTATTATATTTCAATTTAAGTGAATGATCAACTAGTCCAGAATCTCTGAAACTGTGTAGTGCTATAAAATTCACTCCAGAAATTATGTGAAGAAACAGAGGGGGCTGATAAAATATAGCTCCTTGTGGTCCTCTATAGGACAGGAAAAATATTAATATCTCTTCAAAAAAGTAATTGTTGGGAAAAATAAAATGTTTCTTTTCAGCATATAGTCAGTCTACTATGTCCTCTTTTGTGTTACTGCAACACACTGGCATAGTTGGAAATAACCACAATGTTAAAATCAGTCTATGATTACTGGAGAAGAAAAAGGAGGGAGAAAGAGAAAAATAAAGAAAATAAAATTATAAAAGATATGCTGAATTTTGCAAAGTTTAAAGTCATGTTTTTATCTATTAGGATACTGTAGATCTACTAATGTAAATTCCTTTAGACTTTCCTTAAATGCTAGATTTTATTTCCACAGCTGTTCCCCAAAGTACAAGAAACAAATAGTGCAGAAGGGAACTCCCAGGGCCAGAGTCTTCACCACCTGAAGAGAATAAAGAGGCTACCTGGCTTCCATTGGAGGTTTCTCCACTCCCCAGAATTAACGATTGAAAATAATCTACTGTTATTTTATGGAAAAGGAAAACAACTTTCCTAGTAAACATCCTGATGCAGAGAACCTGCTATTTTTGGTAAGTCTAAATTTTAAAAAATCTTTATAAAGAATTATTTGCATATGATTTACTTTTCTAAGTAAATTTATATTCAAATGGTAATGAATAAATATCCAGAAAGGCCAAGCACCAGCCAGTATAATATAGTTCTAAAGTAAAAATGAATGAGATTAAAGTCTCTCATAACAGAAATTGGTAGTTTCAAATGTACAGTAACAACCTCTCACCTTTGCTATTTTCTCCTTTCTGAGAGAAGAAAGGTTGTCACTAAAGAAGACTTTGAAGTAAAACACACCTTCAAGCAATATTTTTTTTTCTTTTTCCTACTGTTGATCTGAAATCCCATTTGGAAGTTAGATTCTCTAAAAGCAAAGCATTTGAGGGGGAGGTTTGGGGGAGGGGTGAGTGAAGTAGGGTGTGAAATGGAGGGGCGGGAGGGAGAGACTCATTCACAAGCAGGCCATTGTTACCAAGTGCTGGAAGAAGAAAAAATATAGTAAAAACCTTAGAGATTCTAAGCTACTTTGGACTTGGAAAAATGAATAAAACATTACATTCAAAATCCCTTTGTGCACTACAACAAGGAGATAAAAGTTTCATCATAAAACAAAGATTTGACAATTTCAGCAAAAATGTCCAAGGAAATAGAATTTACCAGGAACCGTAAATAAAATTAAGCCAAAAAAATTTAAAGACTGGTTTGTCTCAGGGCCTTATGTGTTTGAAAGGTGATAGAATATTCTTTCTTGAACTGAGTCATTTAAATGAATGATTATACAGATTTAGATTACTACCTTCTGAAGTAATTTACGCAGAGTAGAAAAGAAAGCCAGGCATGGTGGTGTGCATCTTTGCTCCCAGCACTCCAGAGTCTGACCACAGGGGATCCCTGAGAGTTTAAGGAAAGCCTGGGCTACGGAGTGAGTTCAAGTCCAGGCTGAACTATATAGTAAGACCTCATCTCCATAAAAACAACAACAAACAAACAAACAAAAAGGAGAGAGAGAAGAGCTATTTCAGGAGATAGTTTATTGGTCTGTGTCCGTCTGTTGTAATTCTTAGTTTTTGTCACTTTCTCATAGTTGAGACGTAATACCTAACACCTGCATATTAAAGGCGAGGTTTCTTTTGGGTCAGGTTTCTGTCCAAGGTCAGCCAGCTCAAAACACAAAAACAAAACCAAAAAAACCAAAAACCAGCATGGCAGAGGGGCACAGAGGAGGAAAATCTACTGTGTCATTAAAACAAGGAAGAGGAAAGAGAAAGAGGCTTTTCCGGCTACACCCCTGTGGGCTGCCTGCTGCAGCGGGCCTGCCTTTTAGCATCACGTTTCCCTGTAGCTCCCCAGTTACTCAGTCGCGCTTAAAAAGCCCCACCCATGGTGTGCATGAGACTTGGGGGAGGGTACATTTAGATACAGCAGAATGGATAAAGAAAATGTGGTTTTTTTATTCAATGGAGTACTACTCTGCCATAAAGAATGATAAGCTTGAGATATTCCTAGGTAAATGGATGCATCTCAAGACCATACTCTTAAGTGAAATAAATCGGACACACATGTTTAAATACTGCATTGTTTCTCTGGTTGAGAAACTGAAAGTGTAAATAAAGACTAAAATGTATTATATTGGGAAAGGGAAGAAAATGTCCAAATGGGAAAGGGAACAAGGGAGGGTGAATGGAACAGAGGACAAGAGAAATAAGACATGGAAGGAAAAAATGAAAACAAAGCTTTTGTAAATAGTGAGGGAGAGCGGTGAGGGGAGGGGGATGGGAAAAAAAGAAGCAACAAGATATGTCACATACAGGTACAAATCCCCTATGATGAATGTTATCACTACGCACATCTAAAATGTATCATTAAAATAAAATAAAATTTAAAAAGACTAGGCTTAGTGTATATTTCTTTATTTTCTTATTAATATTTTAAATTGACTAATATATTTGTAGAAATTTATCCTGTACAAAATGTTGTTTTGAAATATTTTTACATTCTGCAATAGCTAAATTGAATGCTACATTCATGTTTCCAAATTGTTCACTCTTACAAAGACAATAAAAAAATCAGAATACCTAGCATCTTTTTAATGCTACATTCTTGACAATTCCAAATTTTTGTTCCTTCCTTCTTTATTTTTCAGTAATCCAAAGGTACTGAGTTCTTATGGTATGCCCTGCACTAAGCTGGTTATAACTGTGCATTACTAATTTATATATCATTGGTATTTTATTCTACGTCCATAATTTTCTGGGTTCTAGTTGTTTATTTATAATTGGATTTTTTTTTCATTTTTTTACCTTTGGATTTTTACTAATATATCTTGTTTACTAGTGTTTCTACACCTTTAGTTCATATTCGGTAGGACTTTTTCTTCAATTTTTTGTTTGTTTTTAAGAGTGAGAAGTACTACAGTTTGAATTTTGTGTATTTGAAAAACTATTCATGCTGTTTATCACATGAATGTAATCTTGACCCTGTATCAGTGTTCACATTTTGAAATTACTCCATGACCTTCCATTCAAGAGACTGAGGCCTACTTGACTGTATTCATTTTGCACTGAATCAAGCTTTGGAGATATTTTTAATTGACTTAATTATTCTAATTGAATATTCATGAGCTTCTTTTCGATTATCTGTCAGAATTCAGTAACTAGCAATCACACTTTACTGTCCATTCTTCAGCAATTTTCCTTAGGAGTTCTATATTTTTCTCTATCGATGAAATTTGAAATAACCTCTGTGGTATATTATCTCTGCCTTTATGACTACAAAGTTTACATATTACAGAGTGGTTACACTCTTCTTCCTATTTACCAGTTTTTAAACCCATGTGACAGGTTTTTCTTTCACTTTATGTGACGGATTTTCTCAACCCTGTCTCTTGTATCCCTCTTGATGATTTTGGTTTCTGCAGCAGGGCTATTGTCAATATGCGACAATTCTACTCTTTTTCCTCTTCCATTTCTTTCTCCAGACCTGCTGGCTCACGTTCATCTCTGAATTTATTCTGCAGTTTCCCAAATGGTATTGTGGTATTTGAAATCCGATCTCAGTATGGTCAGACGGTTAGATTCCGATTTATTGCCTCGAAAGCCTTTAGAAGCAAATGGGCCTGTCCTCAAGTCTGTCTCCTTTATCTCTGGTCGGTGGGAGGTCACGGTGGTTCGGAGCAATGTCTTTGTGTCCCCGTGTCGTACTTGGCAGCAGTAGTGTCCAGTTTCTCCTGTGATGTAAGTCACTAATACAGTCTCCTGAGACTGACGGCCACACTGCCCACCTCGAAACACATGATAGCACCACATTTGCTCCACTCCGCGCCACCTGCCTTGTGCTCCATGGTGGGCGGTCACTCCTCTGTTGCCCAATGGAGAGTACTAACCTAATAACAGTAACCCAAACATCCTTCATTGGCCTTTTCTGAACTGACATCTGTCTTTAGGGTTAATAGCCACCAGCAAATGGGCCTGTCCTCAAGTCTGTCTCCTAAGGATATGTGAGTGAGTTCGCACATTATCACTATATTTTGGTCCCATTTTCACACATCTTCACAACTGAGCTTTTATGGTTAATAGGTAATGCAATTTTCAATTACAATTTTGTCTATTTTATTATGCTATTTGTTTTGTCACTTTGGTTCACAGAAGCTGGTAAAATTAAACTATCATTACGCAGTCAGCTAAAACTAATAATATTTAAATTTCCTAGGGTTTGAATTTTAAACTGTATATCCCGAGAATTTGGAATTCTATCAAAATACCACTACTATATTCTTAAATTATGGCTGCCCCCAAATTTGATTTTTCACAATAGTTTGAAAACCTCTGTAGAAATCTTTAGGGCATGTCTGAGAGCACATGAAAAGGATGGGTAGGGTTGAAGGCCTGGAATAGAGGCAAGGCTCTGGTATCTCAAAGAGAGCAGCCACGGCATCCCAGCATCACAGCCCAGCAACGTTAGCAATTCCTATTCTCCATTTGTGGCCAATGATTGCATAATGTTTTCACATTACGGTATTATTTATAGATTTCAACCTTATGATGCAAATGTAGGAATTAAACCAGTAAGAGTAAAAGCACTTTAAAATGCCCTGGCTAGGTTATAGTCATTGGTTCTACTATGGCAAAAATTCCAGATGTTGAATTGCGTTCCTAATAATTTGAGTTTATATAATTATATATTAAACCCAACAGAGCCAAAAACTGATTTAAAAATTGCTTAACACAGTAATTATATTTGTACATAAAATTTATTTGTTTCACAGAAAAAGATTTTATTTGTGTACACCTAGAACTACAATACTATTATTTTGCCATGCCGTTGGTGCATGTTGATACGTTCTTACTCTATTGCATTAAGGTTTTAAGATGTAAGGTTTGTACATGCTCGAATAATCTGAACATAAATAGCAAACTCACTTAGAATGGCTTATCACAGACTTTCTTGGCAATAGATCTTAACTGTCATGTGTTTAATGCCCGACCATTATAAATGAAATGCGCTAGCTTGCTGAAACATACCACAGGGGAGCACTGTGTCTCGAAATAGTATATTGGTCTGATATAGGCCTGTCTCCTTTGGTGCCAAAATGGTTGAAAATAATTTATACATGTCCCAGGTGATTTACTAAAAGCACACTGGGAAATAGCTTGAGCATTCTCGGTATCTGAGAATTTACTTGATTTGTTGAAATGTGCTTTAAGGAAAAGTTACCAAAGCCAGAAAATTGTATGTAAGCAGCTCCGAGTCTCCGCACTTCATCTCTGCATCTGTTAATTCTGTGTGACTCTCTAACATCGCTTCTGTCTCAGAAACTGGGCCGCGGTCTTTGTTTGCTTGGTTGTGCTTTGGTAATCTGTTCCTCACAGTCATTGCATTTTAGATGGAATAATTCAGCACATAAAGAATATGCATGTGTGTTCTGCTGCACGAGGGAGTTCTGAAGTCACAGCATCAGGTTCATCCGCATCATAATTTTATTCTGGGTATTTTTAGCTCTCATCATCAGAATTTTAAAGTCATATTTCTGAGTCATATTCTGAGCTTTTCCAGTTACTTTCAGTAATATCACGGATGACACACTTAATTTGTACTTCGCTAACTTGTTCATCCTTATAGAGATAAAATACAATTATAAAAGATGAAAAAAGTTATATTTATATAAAATTACAAAAACTGAATAAAGTAATATCTACAGTCTCTCTGTACTATATCATGGATGTTAATTAATTAATTTATTTTTTTGTTGTTGTTGTTGGTGTCGTTGCTGGGGATCGAACTCAGGGTCTTCTGCTTGCAAGGCTGACACTCTGACCACTGAGCTAAATCCCCAGCCCCAGTCATGAACTTTAAAAACATTTTATTTCATCATAAACATAATTGTGTGGTGTGGTGGTGGACTGACGTAGTCAGCCCAAGCAGGAACGCCCAGCTGGACTGAGTTGCTGTGGTTCTGGGCGTAGAGGATCCACCCGAGGATTGCTGTTGACACAACATAAAGCAAAATGAGAGCAGAAGATCGGGGTGGCTGTGTCCCAGGAGAAGCTCTGCTGTGGCTGGTTCTCCCAAAGGGGACTTGGCTGTTCTCTTCGCAGAAGGGCTCAGGGCTTTGCCATCATCGAGGATGGCTGATGTTCACTTCAGGGTAGCTCTGGTCTTCATCTCTGCTGCAAGCATCATGTCCTGGCTCCAGTATAGATTTCTTCACCCTTTTAGTGCAGACATGGACGTACACGGGACAATGCTGTGGGCTCCCTGCCCTTGATTGGGTCTCTTGGGTCTCCAGTGCACAGATGGACATTCTGCAGCCTTCCTGCATTTGGCTTATGGGTGAATGTTGTAACTTGTAAATGATCTGTTTTAAATCTGCTCTCTTGCAAATAATTGTCTCTAGAAAGGTAACTACTACATATGTCCTATTAACCATTCATTTGTCAGAATGATAACTGAACCGAAGAAGAAAAATTAAAAAAAAAAAGGAGATCCTTTCTGTTGATAAGCAGCCAGCAGAGCATGAGACAATGATTTAAACTCTAATAGGTCTGATTGCACACATCCCTTACTTTTCACTGTTGTGTTTCTGTCAGATGTAACCGTACGTTTTTAGTCTTGATGGATCAAATTTTCTCCCATTTTAAACAGAATGATGCCATAACATTTCAAAATGATTCTTATAAACATTTCCAATTTACAAAATGATAACTCATACAAATTAAGTGCCTTCTCGCTTGTTTATACTAGCATGAAATTTGTTCCTATTAACATGTATGTTTTACACTTTTATAATTGATTATTCTTAGGTGAATTTTTTAAAATAACTAGTTCAGATTATTCCTTGGTAAAAAGTTTTCTTCTTGTGGTTTCTATCTTTCATCTTTCCCTTCTTAATTTTAATTACTTTGTGTT
The DNA here is from genome assembly GCA_004026905.1 of Hystrix cristata. Lineage (NCBI taxonomy): Eukaryota > Metazoa > Chordata > Mammalia > Rodentia > Hystricidae > Hystrix > Hystrix cristata. Next base: position 42,767 of record PVJO010013471.1, read on the forward strand.
CTCTATACTGTAAAATTATCACAAAACTATTCACATTCCTACTATTTTATTTTTGCTATAATATTTAGGTTTTTGCAATAAGCTTTGATGCTGACACAAACATAATTCTTATTTATAATTTATTACTTTATAATTTATACTTCTTGATCAATCAAAATAGCCTTTTTGGGGACAATGACCTGACTTATATTCAGATGAGTAATTAAATTAGTTAGAAATTAGTTCCGTTCAAAGACTTATGAGAGAAAAATAGCTAGTAATGGAAAATATAAAAATAGCATTCTAATAATAGTCATATTATTTAGATATACAAAGTGAACATGTTTCAGTTTTCCATAGATAGCTAATAAGAGATAAATTCATACTTGTTGAACAAACATAGTAATAGACATTTAAATTTCTTAAAATTAATCTTTCTCTCTCAAAAGCGTACCAAAGAAGCCAGAAGATGTTAAGTAGGTCCTAAATACCCCAAGTGATTTCAAAAGTGAAGTCATTAAAAACAAGTTGTAGTTTCTACCATAACAACTTTAGAGAATATAGACCTGGATCCAGAAGAAATGAAAGAAGGCGGCTGGGGATTTAGCTCAGTGGTTGCTTGCCTAGCAAGTGCAAGGCCCCAAGTTCATTCCCCAGCACAAAAAAAAAAAAAAAAAAAAGGGGGGGGAAGGAAGAAATTGAAGCAGAATAAAAATATAGGAAATACTTTCCCATGAAATAATGAACAGAGTCCAAACATCTTAATCACATAATATCAAGGATCTCGTGTTATATGAGTCAGGCTACTCAGTAAGTGTTCCCATTACTACTGCAAAGATGGAGAGAATGTTTTGGTTGACGTGTAGAAACAGACTAATTATTGCCTACAAATAAGTACTGAGCTTAAAATTTTCTAAATTTACTTTCTCAATTCTCCCTTGTTTCTTTTATGTAAGAATAATCACTCACCTGATCTGACTGATGTGATATATTGAAGGCAGTTATAAATCTGCTTTCTGGTATATAATTTTTTTTCTTTTTCTTTTCTCTCTCTGTCTCTCTCTCTCTCTCTCACTCTCTGTCTCTCTCTCTCTCTCCCTCTTTGCACCATTTATATCTCAACTTTTGATTTTTGGCAGGGAAGTTTCAGGACAATTCACAGAAATCACACATTCAGTTTTCTGTTTCCTGAGGAGGGGTGCCTACAGGGAAACGAAGGAGAATCGCTTGAACTTCCTAATTCTCTAACTCTTAGCAGCACTTCTATCTACATTTGTCTGATTTATAAATTGAGTTATTAGAACTGCCTTATTGACTAAAAGGCTTAATGTTTAATTATCTTTTATAATTTATAATAGGAATAAAGTAAGTATTTAGTAACTACTTGTTGATTAAACATTCATTAGGGATACAGCATCAATGCCTCATGCCTGACTTGAAAAATGATAAATGAAGCTTAAACCTTTAATAAAAGATACTTGCAAATGAGAATATAGTATGACAAAAACCACATAGCCTGACCATTTGAACATACTCACATGAATTGATAACTTTATTATTTCACGTCCACATTAATGACCAACAAAGTTGTAATTCACCAACACAAGTTCAACAGCAACTGAAAATCAAATAAGGATTGATATTATATAGAGGTATCTAATTTACAAATATTCTGAAATCAATGGCAACAAAACAATTTCATTTTTCTCTGATCAATTCTTTAACAATGTTTTGTTCAGTCTTTTTCTATTTTTTAATATTTTCTTATTTTTAATCCATTAATTTCCTACCACTTTTCCCCAAAGATGGAACAAAAATGTAGTTGAATTTATTTCTCCTACTTGAATTCATTATCAATTTATAACCTTTTTCTCTGCCCCACCAGTCCCCAACATTGCTGCTCAGGTTTTTATTTTGTTGACTGGGAGAAGACGAGACCACAGTGTGCTTCTGTTCATCCTGTTCTACCTCCATTACCTTTGGGGTGAAAGGATGGAAGGATAATTACAGGCTTTTATTTGCTTAACATTTTGTAAAAATGAAACGACCTATTCATAGAGGTGCACACCCGTAACCTCAGAACTTTGGGAGGCTGAAGAAGGAGAATCATAAGTTCAAGTTCCTTCTGGGCAATTTTGCCTACCCTGTCTAAAAATTAAAACAAAAAAGAGGTTCTGGGGGATCAAGTGCAATGGTGGAGTACCCCTGGGTTCAATTCCCAGTACCACAAAAAATGAAAACACATATTTTTGTGTTGATCATCTTAAAGAAAGCCACTTACGTATCATTTTTATTCACTAATCTTTCCTAATTTCCTTTCCCACAAGCTAGTGTCCTTACCTGGCATACAGCGGCTTTATGACTCGCCAGGCCTTCTGTTCTGTCTTCCCTCCAATCTCCTTCCTCAGGTGAAGCACGTAGACAAGAAAGTCCTCACACAGGCTCTTCAAGGGCACAGAAGAGCCAGGAAAACAGGGCCGTTTCCTCCTACAGGGCTCATGTCAGGGAGGGGAAGTAGCAGCATTTCTCACTGCCTAATAAACCTGGGACTCAATCATGAATTTAAAAAAAAAAAAAAAACCTTTTGGTATAATGTTTGATCCTTGTATAGGGTAGAGACTTGTTCTATGCTCACTTCAGAATTTACATTCTTGGTAATTCTTTTCATTTTGAGTTCTATCCTCCAACTCGGCAGCTGATCACATTCAATAGTTTTCCACAGAATGCCCAAATATATTTTGTTCATATAGCAAAATTATACATTTTCCACATAATCCACGGTACTTCTTTGAAAAGTCATTTTCAAATACCTATTAAACACATATTACTTACTAAATCATTTCTGGGAGGAAAATCAAAAACATGTCTTTTCCCTTGAAGGAGATAGAGAGGCAGAAACATAGCTATATTACAGTGCAATTATTTGTACGAAAGAGAAGTAAGGAGCATTTAATTGCGCCATGCACACAGGTAGAGTGCATCTTGCAAAAAGATACAGAAGAAATGAAGCACATCACTAGAATATTTAAAGAGACTTTTTATGCCCCATGTGGAACTCTAACCGGTTATTACAATCTCTGAGTGTGCAATTACAACTACAACGAGAGAAACATTTAAAAGTATATTAAAACATTCATCTGTCTTATTTCAATGTGTTCATAGTTTCATTTTTAACACATTGCTCTATGTGAAATCTTGTCAATGTTAACATGTTCCAAAGGAAAATTATATAAATCTAAAACATTAGTTGACTCATTTTAACATTAATACACACTTCTCATAAGAAACAGTTTAACCTTTAATAGTAAAAATTAATTTCTAGTTTCTAAATTGGGTTTGGTTTTACTTTTTAGGAACACATCAGAATACACATTTTTCACTTATAAAATTTAGAAATATTTTTCCTGAACTCAGAAATGGTCAGGATATGGCACGTAGAGTACAGAGGCAGAAACCAAATCATACAGTCTTGCTTTTCAAGACACTGAAAATTCTGGAAATTACTAATTTACTACCATTATTGTGTGTATTTTGAATAATTCTCATTTGGAATATAAAATGGCATAAATCACAATGAATTCCATGAAGAAAGCAATCCTTGTCTAATTCCTTACGTCTCTATGTCCACATGGCTGTTGGCATTGAAGTGTTTACTACCTCTTGTTCACATAGGGTGTGATGAAATTTAAATGTGAACTCACTTTTAACCCCGAAGAGCTATGACATACTAAATTCATATGAAAATTCCGTAATTAGTTGCTCTACTGTCTCTTCTACATTAAGTGCAGTATCAACAGTTTTTCCCCTGCCCTTCAGGGATCAACTCCCTTCTTCCACAGCACAAAGGAAAAGAAATAGCAAGACATCATACACAGGGAGGTGAGTCTCAGTCCGAACATGTCAAGATGGCCTGCAGACTACAAACCTGGAAGGAAAAAGACAATTTTCCTGCAAACAGTCTTGAGTTTAGACATCAGAGAGCAGTAATGATCGACTGTCAGATAAACTTGAGAAGATTTAAATGAGCTCAACCGTGAAAAAAAAACCACATAAATAATTAAAATAAGGAGAGAAACTTCAGGCTACACAGCAAAATGTGATGTTTAATTCCTACATTTGGAATTTCATACATGAATTTGAGGCACAAATTGGGGAGAGATGAGAGAAGGAAAGCATCTCGACTCCACAGAAACCATGCTGGATATGCCACCTGTGGGCAGAAAGCCTGTCTGAGACATTGTAGGCATTTTTAATCATCGAAATGACTCAGAGTTAACTTAAAAATGCACAAATTAAGCCTGGGCTGTTGTTAAGCTAATTGCTCAAGTTGGGATATGCAATTACCATAAAGAATCAAGATGTGGCCCCTAATATTTACAAGCAGTCTAACCCCAACCGCCAACCTCTGATCTCAATAATTCATTAAAATATTAGTATGGCTTATATAACTGTCTGAATTACCTCTTCCTTGTTGATAATAAATATCAAGTTGATTGAAAAGCCACCTGATTCATGATTAATTTTTATGACACTTAGCTTATTTCCCAATCCTCACCTGTAGCATTATTTTAATACCTACTTCATAGTGAGTTTTTACTTTTACTCTGAATTGATTGTGTGTCCAGCCCACACTTCAACTTGATAGGATAAACTCATTCCCACATCCACTCCACTACCATGGAAACAATAGATTTGAATTTCACTTACTTGGTTTCTGTTGACAGCATTAAATCTCGTTACTTATTTCAACAAACAAGACAGAAATTGCAGAAACTCATATGCTTATTGAAATGTTGGTACTATCTTTGACCATGTTTTTCACTGTGCATCACTTTTCAGATTGTTAAAAATCTGTATCTTATCAGAAGATCAAAATTTTGCATGGGAGAACTTTAGGAGGTGTCCTGCTACTGTTTCTGTAGCTCAGAATTCTACAGTAGCTTTTCTTTCTCTTTATTAATATAAATCCAAATATTTACAGAAAATGTAAAATAACATTAATCAAACAGTAGTGAACCAAGGTAAGACTACATAAACAGAAAAAATATGCAAATTACTAATAAAATAAGCAAAAACACATTTCAAAATTTTCTATTTTCCGAGATTTCAATTATATAGTCTACTATTGGGTTGGAGATGTACCTCAAGTGGTAGAGCACTTGCCTAGTAAGCACAAGGCCCTGACTTTGACCCCCAGCATTCTACCCCCAAAAAGAGAAACTAGTCTATTATTTCTTAGGTATTTATTTGGAAAATATCTAAGCTGCTAATCTAATAAAATCATATCTATAAATATACTTGTAACAATTATACACTTTACTATTGCTTCCATTACTAATTTCTTCCTAAAATTTAAAAAAAAAAAACTCATTGAGGTAGAATTTAAAGGGAACCTTACAAAAATTGTATCTATATCCGCTCAAAACTTGTTGAGGAGTTAGTGATCTGTTCTTAATAAATCTACTGAGTGCCTCTGATTAATTTTTATTTTCATCTTTTGATTTATGTAAATATAGCACATCTTTATCATTTTCTTCTTCCCTCCACCCTCCTGTCTTTCTTTCTTTCTCTTCCTTTTGTTCATTCTTTTCTTTTTTCTTGATAAGATCTTGCTCACTACATTACCCAGGCTGATCCCAAATACCCAAATTCAAGCAAAGCACTTGCCTCAGCTTCTAAAATGTCTGAGAAGACAGGTGAATATCAATTTGCTTAGCTAATCTTTTTTGTATTGATTTATTCCTAAATTAATATTTTCCTTTTCAATGAAGAATTTTTTCTTACAAGAAAAGCATCTTTTAAATTACAGTATATTGGAACAAGAACCAGCAAATAAATCATTAGAGAAGAATAAAAGATCAAGGAAAACAGAAAAGTAAAATAAATTTAGGAACTTAGTTTAATATAAAATGACATTTTAATTGTACAAAAGATGGAGGAAAGACTTTTTCAAACCTTGTGTAGATTGAAAGACACACACAAAAATTCAAAACCCAAAAAAGGAATTGTAAATATATTTGAAAAGCAGCATAATAAAATACATAAATATGTGCCAGATTATTAAAAATCTTTGTGCTATGAATAACATGAAACTAATATACGGACCATTTGAATATACAAATTAATAGACAATTTTGAAAATGACCAATTGAATAAACAGAGAATTCACACGAAGCATGTAAATGGCCTAAGAAAATATAAGAAATGCTAAACCCACTAAAATAAGTATAAATCAATATTTAAAAAAAAAACTACAATCGTATGTTGAAAATAGAGAATACTAGAGAAATTGGTGTCATCAAAGTTTAAGGAAGCACTTAGCCATTTTCAATGCAATATTTTTTATGGAGATTACCATATATAAGCAAAATGTGTACAAGTACAAACAGAAACATGATTTATAACAGAAAATACAAGGAACCTTAATGTTCATCAGCAGATGAGTATCTAAAGTTTTTGCTCTGTCCAAAATGGAAAACAATATTTAACCATGAAAAATAAAGTATGTCTATGTGTTATGATAAACAACATTATTAATTTTAATAAGCATATTACAGATATAATATGTATATTTTCATTACATTTGTGTAAGCGAAATTAAGCTAGGTAGGCAGACAGACAGACAGATAGATAAACTAAATGAGACCTGTGTTAAGGTTCATATCTAGATATCCCCCAGGAGCCTCATACACACTCATAGGTGAGGCTTAGACCGTGGAGCGGTATGACTGCATTGCTGTTGGGAAGTGGGGCCTGGTAAGGAGAGGCAGGCATTGAGGGAGTGACCTGGAAGGGTCTATCTCCCTCCTTGGCTTCTCCCTTTTCTCTCTGCTTCCTGGGCTCCATGACTTGAGCAAGTGTTCTTCCCCTAGGCCCCTTTGTCACACTGTCCTGCCTTGGAGTCAGCAGTCTGTGGACTGAAAATCTGAACCCAAATAAACCTCTCCTTTAAATTATAGGTGTTTGGCATTGTGTCCAGACAATGAGAAACTGAATGAGACGGAAAGTCATGAAATACTAAAAAAAAAAAAAAAAAAAAAAAAAAAAAAAAAAAAAAAAAAAAAAAAAAAAAAAAAAAAAATGAAATATAGAATAACTTTAAATGAGGATAAGCAAAGACTTGAACAAAAATAAAAATGCACTTTTCCTGTTAAAACTGGTACTTTTTTGGAATGTAGATTTTTCTATCAATTTTATCGTAATAAAAAATGTACTATCTATAAAGGGTAATTTTAGAAATGATATTATAAACAAGGTTATAGAATTCCTTAGGGGCAAAACATTACAAAATAAGTTATCTGAAAGAACTTTTAAGAGTCCCATGATTTGACATGCATACTTCACAAAAGTTTAGGATATGAAAAATCTATTGTGATTCACATAATCTTTTAAAACTATGTAAATTATTTCCCTTTAAGAGAATAAAACTAGTGTATTTTATTTTGACACTTGCTCTTAGACTGCACAGCATTTTCAAACAAGCAGCTGCCATGAATCTTGAAAATAAGTCTGCCCTCGCTCCCTATCTATGCAAAACTTGTTTAAAAGAATTCCAGACGTCAGTGTGACTGTCAAATGATAGTTATCCACATCCGGAGATTATACTGAGTCACAGTAGTTAGTTGGGGAAGATGAAATCAATTAATCATGTGTTCTTCTCCAGAGAAAAACATTTCATACACAGCAAACTTGTGAAAAATGAAAACAGGCATTCTCTACGTAACACAGCAAGACATATGAAATCTATTAGTGAAGGTAATTTTTTAGCACTAAAAGGAAATGATACATTATTATTATTTGTCAATTTAAAAAAAATTATAAGTAAACACCTATATAAGCAACACTATCAATTCAAGTTATTGTTATCTAGGAATCAGTTCCTAAAGAGGAAATTGCGAGAATCTTGTATACATGAAATATTGCTCTGGGAATTATTTGGACAAAACTGTCAATCTTCAGACTTATTTTCCCATTAAGAAATGTATTGTACCAATACATGTTCTTGGTTTAAAATTAAAAAAAAAAAAAAAGAAATGTATTGTGAATACCTTCAGGCTCTGTTTAATCCATATGGAAACATAGCTATTGTGATCTGTAAAATACATAAGCCCATTCACATGTGGATTCACTAGTACACATGGTAATCAAACTTAAATTGTTTAACACAGAGGACAAGTAGGTATTACTTTTATGAATGATAAACAGTTTGATAGACAGCAATGGTTTTGTCAGCAGCACAAAAGTATCTGTAGTTTCAAATAAAAGAAGATTCTCAATGAAAAAATGAATCATACAACCATATAATTTATGCATGTATTTATTACTGAATGTAAGAAAATTATATTTGGAGATTAATTCCAACAGTGTGCCACATACATACTCTCCAATGCAAAATTACACAACCTCTCTAACTTACTACGATAGTAAAATAATATGGATTTAGTAAAATGTTCCTTGACTAACTCTAATGTAAAAAAAATTAAAAACTTAGAGTTGTACTTATTTTATTTTTATAAGAATAGCATAGAACATTCCCATAGTTGTTGATCAAATTACAGAAAATCTGTAGGAGCGATCTTGATTGGATTGCATGTCATGTGGTGGGTAAGTTGAGCCCTCTACACTCAGGCAGAAACACTGAATTCACACAGAAACCCTGAAATTTACATTCGGAAAATGATAAATAACTCCAGATTGATTGTGATCTTTTAAGGAGTAGAAATAAAGAGGTGACTGGTGAATTTGAGGTAGCTACTCCTAAGACATTTTCAGTCTTTTGCTGTGGGGAAAAAGGAACCCTCCTCCACTGTTGGTGGGAATGCAGACTGGTCCAGCCACTGTGGAAATCAATATGGAGATTCCTCAAAAAACTACAACTGGAGGTTCCATTTGACCCAGCTATTCCCCTACTGGGGATCTTCC
>PVJO010013472.1:0-51625 GCA_004026905.1 Hystrix cristata
GAATCTTTGCTTGCTGGTTCCCCTGCCAGCAAGCAACAGAAGGAGTTTCTATGTAACAAACAGGGCTGGGGATTTAGCTCAGTGGCCCCAAGTTCGATCCCTGGCACCAAAAAAAAAAAAAAAAATCTATGCAACAAACAACCAACAATTTATCTAACTCCTTCGTAAGGAACCCAGCAGGAGCAGAGAGTTGAGAAGGAAACCAGAGACTGGTTCTGTGATCGTTGAAAGAAGAATGTGGAAGTGGGGTGCAGAGCTGGACGGAACAGGTTCGCTCCAGACAGAGCAGTAGGCTCAGACCCTCTGGGGCTGTTTTCTGTTTGGTGGAGTTCGTCTGTTTCTACTGAACGAAAGTCATTTGCAGCTTAGCAACCTGCTCGAGTGACCTCTGACTTAGAGGGCCGGGGCCCTAATCGTCAGCGATTAGGACGTCCAGGTTCCCTCCCTACCATCAGGCGAAGAGCTTGCTAGACTAAGTGGCAGCATGACTTCAAATGGCCGTGGAACGCTCTGGCCGTATTTTAAAGTTTGGGATAATTTTTCTGAACACACGGTTTCATTCTTGGCAAGATACCATTTACCTATAAATAAAGTCATTATACACGATTGTGTAGAAGCCCAGATCTCTTTGGCACTTCCAAGCAGGTGGGAGCATTGTAACTGCCCCTGCTATCCGCTCTACCAGACCTGGATCCAAAAGAGAACATTCACTGCTGTGAACCCCAGTTTGTCCCTTTCCCCGCTGTGGTTCCCGGGTACGCTGAGAAGCCTTTCACAGAGGGACCCAGAGTAGTTCTCAGGGTTATCACCCTCAATTGCCCAGGCCTGTTCTGGCTTGCTGTGCCGGGTCCTTGTATATGGCTCACATATGCTTGGGAAGCCACCTGCGCCCAACCACAGACACCCATCAGTGGGTGCCAAAGCCGTGGACGTGGGGGCCGTGAGTCCCCGTGTGTCTGATGCTTCCCAGACCCGCCAGGTCCTCACTTGGTTCCTTCCTTGGTATGGCGCTTTCTTCCCAGGACCCTGGCAGGTGTCTGATGCCACTTGTGTTCTGCCTCTGCAATGAAGAGCAGTTCGGCCTAGGAAGTGCTGTCCCTCCTCGTATATAGTCACCTGTGCAGTCCAGTTAAGGAGTCCCAGCAAGTCCTTTCCTCTCCAGGGCCTCAGTTTCCTTATATATCCGCTAGGTCAGAGTTGGCAAATGTTTTCAGTAAAACCACTTAGGTTTTATGGGTCACACAGCCTCTGACGCAACTTGTGCTCTGCAGCAGGCACACAAACAACTATAAACAAGGTGTGACTGTATTCCAGTAAAACTTTATTTACAAACACTGCAGCGGACAGGATTTGACCCACTGATCCTAGTTTGCAGGTCTGGGTGATCTTTGTAGCCCCAGTAAGTTCCAGTGACACCTTCCGGTTAGAAATAAATTTCTTCAATACCATATACACAATTAATTAAATATAATACCAACACTTTAACTGTTATTTGAGGTAACATTTCTCCCCTGTCCTCCGGTGATAAATTGAATTTCAACGTCATGTATTGAGAGCCTGAGATTTACCAGATGATCTTGCTTCTGGGGAATCCAGTAATACACGTGACTACAGCCGAGACCTCAAATGATTGCCAGTGTAACGAAAGAGGCACACACGTGAAGACACGCAACACAGTAATTGCTGTTCTGTGCTAAAATCCACAGTTAAGACTTGAATCAAGTTCCACTGCATCCAGATTTCAGATGCTAGAGGGATCAGGTTTAAGGACATTGCAGTGTAACGTGTAAAGTGGACAAGCCATCTGAATGTATGCGTATGTGTGGTATTGAGGATTGAACCCAGGGCCTTCGTACTGAGTTACAGCCCCAGCCCCTTTTATGTTTGTTTTTTTTGGGGGGAGCAGTGCTGGGGATCGAAGTCAGGGCCTTGAGCTTGCTAGGCAAGCACTCTACCACTTGAGCTAAATCCCTAACCCCCTTCTGTTTTTTGAGACAGGGTCTTGCGAAGTGTCCCAGGCCGGACCATGAATTTATAGTCCTTCTGCCTCAGTCTCCTTGAGTATTGGAATTACAGGGAAGTCCTGACTCAGACTAGGACTGGTTCACTAAGCAGGACTACACCAGATGGCCCTGGAGCCTACAGTAGTGGTCCTGGGTAGCAAAAATTGGGCCTTTGTTCAGCTGCAAAGAAGTGGGTGTGGCTCAGGGTCCAGAACACACGAGGAGAACTTCCCGTCCCAGGAAGTGGCGCTTGACCATCTCTTCAGAGTGGGAAACGTCAGACAGAGCCGTGCCTCCCTCAGCCAAGGCAGCAGCCCAGCTAGACCGAGCATTTGATGTCTTGCTGTGTTTCTTTTTTCAGTGAGATAAGGTCCTGATGGAGGAGATGCTTAGACCACAAACAAGCTATTATGCCAAGATTTTGTCTTTAATGTACATATTTCAATACTGTCACTGTGACCCAGTATGTCCCTTCCATAAAACCTGCACTAATTCGTGGTTCTGCCAACAGCGTGCGTGGAAGGGTTGAAAGGCTCATCTCCATCCAATCTTAAGTAGCCACTCTGAAGTCATTGGAAGAGCAACACATAGTTAATAAAAACACACTCAAATCCTGTAATCCCAGCGTTCTGGGAGGCTGAGGAAGGAGGATTACAAGTTTAAACCCAGTCTGGGCAATTTAGGGATTAAGTGAGACTCTATCTCAAAATTTAAGAAAGAAATTTTAAAAGCTCTGGGTATGTAGCTCAGTGTGGAGGCCCTGGGCTCAATACCCATATTTCAATAAACAAAGCACCACTCTCAGAAGCCAGGTGTGGTGGCACACGCCTGTAATCCCAGCACTCGGGAGGCAGAGGCTGGAGGATCGCTGTAAGTTTGAGGGCAGCCTGGGCTACATAATGAGCTCAAAGCCAGCCTGAACTACATAGCAAGACCCTGTCTCAAAAAAACAAAACAAAACAAAACAAAATTCCACTTTCAGTTATTGCTAGTCAACTTTGGAATATAGGTTGTTTTGGCAGGAATTCATATTTATTTTATATATTTTATAGACTCTAAAAGCTTTGAATTTTACCTGAGGACTTCACTGCACAATGACGGGAAAGAGGAATTTAAAGGAAAATGAAGCATTTGCTTATGGTCACCAAATCGGTGCCAGATTTCAAGCTCTGCGAACCATGTGAGAATTGCAATTTGCTCTGGTACCTTGTGTGTTATAGTAATGAAATTGGTGTTTTCTATTCTGTTTATTACTTCCTTTTAATTTTTTTTTTTTTTTTTTTGAGACAGGGTCGGAACTGGCCTTGAACTCACAGCGATCCTTCTGCCTCAGCCTCTCGAGTGCTGGGATCACAGACATGAGCCACCACACCCACCTTCTTGTTTCCTTTAAAAAGTTCTGCTCATAGCCCACTAGACCAGCCTCACGACCTACGCAGACACTGGGCTGGCACCATGTGCCTGCCCCTCTCGGTCAGAGTCACTCGTGTGTCATCCTTACCACCCCCTGCTGAGAGGGCAACGCTTATGATCATGGACAAATATTTCCCCTCGAAAGGTTACATTTCTCCTACCACTTTTCTTGATAGAATTTGTCACTGATTTTGGAAAAAAATTAAATGTGCATAAAGCAAGCCACAGACCTGTCAAATATTTTCAGAGTAGATCTGAAGCTCACCTTCTGCATGAATCATGAATTCTTTCTAGACCAAACTCCTGGAGCTCTTAAGCTGCCGGCACCCACACACATCTCAGCAGTAGATTCAGACACTTAGCTTAATCCTCATTCTTGTCCCCTTGCTTCTAGGAAAAATGAAAAAGAAATTCCCACTAGAGTCGATGGGAGTGTCACCTGCTCGTCCTGCAGTGTGGGAGGGCCAGGATGGAGGCTCAGGTGTGCAATGCAGAGTGACAGCATTTATCTGTATGTGTCAAAGTGTCACATATTTGAGTGTCGGAAATGTGATGGGAGTGCAAAAAGATGTCAAAATCAAATGGTGTAAAATGGAAATTCATTTTTAAAAAGAGATCAGATTTCTAATGCAAGTTTAGAACTTCAGCCTGCAGACAGCAGAGTTCAACCTCCCACTTTTCTTCCTCCTCAAAAATCCTTCAGAGAAGCACACACTTCCAGCAGGAACCGGTTGACAGGCACTTTGCTTGATCTCATGTGTCTGTGGAGATCACCCTGGGGACAGAGGACAGAAGAGGGACCACTCAGAGAGGCCTGGACGCCCCAGGCCCGCAGAGCCGCTCTGCAACTGGGAGAATCTGCCTGTAGCCTGGACTCCCCCAGATCCATCCGCTTAGCCTGCTGCCTCGCCTGTCTCCTCTCCACAGGAGCTCGTTTCCCTCTCTGGTTTCTCTTTCCTCCACCTCCCAGAGGCAGCTGTGGGAAGCAGGGAGCCCAGGCTGAGGCTGACGGAATCGCACCTAATGAAATCACTTGGTGAAAAAGACACAATTTCCATCTGAGTGCACTCCGCAGCTCACTGTGGGAGTCTGTTTCAGTAAGCCGAAGAGGCTGACTTCAAGGTCGCAGCCGCTGACCATCCCGCGGGAGGAGGCCTCGTCCGGCCAGGCCTGCTCTGTCCAGGGCCTGGCGCCAAATGGCAGCTCCGTGTGGCGTTTCTGTCGGTGGAGTCCTGGGGCTGAGCCTGGTGTGCCAAAGTCTGCAGGTTCAGGATGATTCCAGGCCTGTGAAGACGAGGCAAAATAAAATGAAACAAACAGAACGGAGAAAAGCCTGTTAGCTGCAAAGCAGAGGGGCGAGTTTCCCTCTGCAGCCCCTGACTGTATTTGCAGGGAGCGAGCTTTCCTGCAGGCACAGCTTGGGGCTGGGCTGAAGGGAGACCAAGCCGGATGCTGCCACCCACCCCAGCTGGGAGACCTTGGACCAGCGGTGTCTCCCTGCCTTGTTTTCCTCATCTGTTAAAACAGCAGTAAGGGACGGATCTGGAGATCAGCATGCTAAGTGACAAAACCAGATATGATCACATGGTTCCTCTTACTTGAGAAACCCAAAATATAAATAATTTTAAGAACAAAATAAAGAGACGGTAGAGGACAGGAAAATAGACTTCATGGAGATGGGAAGGGGATCTGGGGAAGGGGGAGGAAGGAGGGCCAGGAAGGGGGAGTAAAATAATTAAGATTTGATGCATATATGGACCAGTTCCCCGTGATGAATGAAATTATTATTATTTATTGCAAGCATATAAAAAAACCCCAAAAAACCAGCACTAACGCCTGCATCTTGGGGGTATGGGGTGAAACATAGCAAAGATGCCACCTGCAAGACCACCCAACTTCCACAACAGAAAATGCTCATCGGGCGGCGGAGAGGGGAGTGTCACAGTCTGGGCCAGAGTCAAAGCCTCACAGCCGCGGGGTCTGGATCCTGGCTGCTCTCAGTGCAGGCGCTGTGGTTTCCTCGCTGACACAGAGTTGCTGCTGTGACCTGGGCAGGATGGGCCCTCGAGGTGCACAGCTCCCCGTCCCTGCCCTCTGAGCCCATTCTGCTCAGATTCTGGAACACTTAGGCTCTTGGGTTCCCTGTAGCCAGAAGTCTGCTCCTTCACTTTTCTTCTTGTATGTTTTTTTCTTTTATTTTTTGAGTCAGGGTCTCGCTATGTCATTCGGGCTGGCCTCGAATTCACAGTGATCCCCCTGCCTCAGCCTCCTGAGTACTGGGATTACAGGTGTGCCCTATAGTACCTGGCCACTTTTCTTCTTTAGCAGTTTAAAAAAAGTTTTCTCCCTTTATTTTCTGAGACTTCAGAGAAAATTGGTCCTGACTCCCTCTCATTTGGACTGTGGTTTGGTTTTTTGGTGGAAAATTCCACTGCAGCCTTCTGTGGAGGAATGCAGACTCTTTAATTATATTGAATCTGCAGAGATGCGTTATAACCCTAGCAGGGTCCTCCCTGGACTCCTGCGACTGTCAGGTGGCCACAGACCCACCCGCTGGGCGCAGGGCCCCTCGGGACCCTCTCCACTCACCGCCGTGGGGGTCTGGGACACAGAAGCTGATGGCTCCCTCGATGGATCGTCTTCTCCTGAGGCCTCGCCAGCTCCCTCCCTTCTTCCACTGGCGCTCTGAAGCAGCAGCGAGGCTTTTTTCTCTTTCTGTTGGAAGTAATTTCCTCCCTGCTGTAGTCTCCGAGACCCTTCCCTGCCGAAGAACCCAGAAACCAAACCCTGACCGGGTTGCGTTCCTTCCACTGCCTCTCCTCGCGATTTCCGCACTCTCCCCACCTGCACCCAGTAACTTCTCTCTCCAGGAACTTCTGCTCGCCTGCCCTTACCCCTCCTCCTTTCCATCTCTCACCCCTCCTGTCAATTCAGTGACTCTCGGGCCAGGTAACACAGCATCAAAGAATAAAATGCTCTCTGTTCTCAGGAACCCATGTCTTACCACTCACTTGAAACCTTCCCTATAGTGCCTTCTTTTTTCCCGAGTCATATGAAAGCATGAAAAATCTAGATATCACTTAGGGCTAGCAAAAATTCTCTGATGAAAATTCAAAAACTCCTGGAGGATTCTAGCCTCACCAGTCATTCACGTATTAGTATGAATTAATTCAATAAAGTTGCTTTCTCATGCTTGGTTAAGCAGCTGCCCTGTAAAGATACAGATTCTGGGGGCTGGGGATGTAGCTCAGTGGTTAAAGTGCTTGCCTTGTAAGCACAAGGCCCTGAGTTCGATCCCCAGCACCAAAATAAATAAATAAGGAAAGGTACAGATTCTGATTGGAGAAGAAGGAATAAGAAATTTGAGGTAATAAAACAGTATTTGGAGGCTTGCTGGCCTCAAGGAAGCACTTAGAAAAGCGCACAAACAGTGTTCATCAGGATAGATTCTTTTCACCACAGCCCTTGAACATCTCCGTGACTTAGGCTTTTCATCTGCATCCAGGTGAAATCAGAGGGCTTCAGGGGTTTATAATTTTTGTTTCTCAGCTGCAAAAATCTTTGGCCTTCCTCTCAGCAGCAGTAGGTGGGATCTTTTTGCACATTGTCTTCTATAATAGGTAATAAATCCCATGTGATCAGGGCACTATCCGCCCTGTGCATAATTGTGTCTTTGCTGCCTAGACTATCTGGTCTGCACACAGTAGTGCTGGACAGGTAGCCAAGAATGAATGAATGAGTGGGCAGTCGGGTGCTACAGGAGTACGAAGGAAAGAAATTTTTTTTCACTGTTCACTGTTTATTTGGTGTTTCGGTCGGTAGGACACTTGGTTGCATTGTTCACAGGTAGATCTTTCTTTTTATATACAGTGTACACTACTGATATATGTAATACGCAACATCAAATCCTTTAAAACAGTTACTCGCAAGACGGGCAATATTGGAGTTATACGCTGGACCCCAGACTGTGACCGACTGGGCAAAGTCAGACCGGGCTTGGCTGGTGAAGTTCTGTGACAGAGTGATGTGCTTCTGGTTTGAGGGCAACCCGGAGCCTGTGCCATGTTGGTGGCAGGTCTCAGAGACTTGGGGCTACTTTATGCTCACCAGGTGTTTTAGTTACTTTTCTCTCGTTGTTGGGACAGAATACTCGACACCCAAAGTTAGGGGAAGAAAGGTTTATTAGCTCACAGTCTGCAGAGGTTTCAGTCTATAGTCTGCTGGGTCCGAGGCAGGGCGGGCCGGTGTGGCAGACAGGCAGCCGACCGGCAGCAAAGTAAAGTGAGTAAATGCAAGGAATGTAGTATGCAAATAAGCAATGCAAACAAGCAGCTAGTTAGCTTCTTCCTGTATCTTTTATCTAGGCTACCTGCCCCCAGGGCGGCCTGCACTCCCACCCCCAATCTCAGTCTCACATCCTTGATCCCAGCAGAACCATGCCAAACCATCAATGGATCAATTTAGTAATCACACACTCTAGATCCAGCTATCTCTTACCACATGAGGCTTTGGGGGGACATCTAGACACAAACCATAACACCAGGTTAGCCCTGTACAAGTCCCAGCCGGCATGAGGATAGAACTGTGGGGTTCTGCGCACCATTTCTAACTTTGGGAAATTGGTGTTTTCCCCAGGCCATCTTATTAATGCAACCACAGATCAGATAAATGGGACAACACGCACAGACTCCAGCACGGTGACACATCAGGTCGTAGGGGTCGGCTTAGAAGGGCTTCACAGAGAGCAAGCGGACTGCTTACCTGGAGCTCACAGGAACAAGATGGCAACTGCCTGGCCAGGACCATCACACATCAGAGGAAGGGGCACCATGGTGAGATGGCTGAACCGTGTCATCTCAAACCCCTGCTCCATTTTTGAGTTAGCCCTGAACTTTAGCAGGCCCCGGACATCTGTTGAGTAGTAAGAAATTCTGTAGTCTTTATCCACCCTGGGAAGCCTCCTCCCTGTGCTCTGTGTCCTCCAGACCCCTGTTCTTTACACCGCCTGGTTTATAGTAAGCTCATAAATTAGCAACAAATGACTCGGCCCCAGAGCCCACTTGTCCCACAGACTGCTGAGCCGACCTGGCTCCCCACTACTCCCAGGCCGGGGCTGGCAGGTGAGCTCCAGTCTTTCGGACTGCTGCTCATCGCCTCCCCTGGCCCAGGCCCAGGCTCTGGCTGCCTTCCTGCGGGTGGGCGGGAGACCTTCCTTCTCCCTTTGTCTCAGAAATAATGAGGAGTCAAGAGCCTGAGGACATGGCGACACGGGCTGCTCCAGCATCCTGTCATCCCATCCCCGGGGGACTGGCATTCTGTCTGTGTCACCAAGACTCCGTCTGGGCATGATTTGTGTCGCAGGACATGATGAATTCAGCTCTCTGCTAGCGCAGCACCTGGGGGTTTGGCCAGTTATACTAGGATCAAGCTGAGTCGAAGGATGTGTCTGCATCCAAGTAATGTCCATTTATTAGCTTCTTTGGAAACATGCACATTAAGAAAATCACATTTTGCGTGGCCAGGAGCTGAGGGAATGGCTTGTTAAAAATTTCCACTCAGACAACCTCAAGCTAAGGATTTGTTCTCCAAAGAGCTGAGCCTGTTTCACTGAGGGCATTTGCTTGGGAAGAAGAGGAATCCACAAGCACAGTGAGCTCAAATGACTCTGCCTTCTGTAAAATCCCTGTGGGGACGTTAACCTTAGCGGAGGGGAGACGCTAAGGTCTGCAGAGAGGGCACCCAGGGGAGGCGGCCACACTGGCTGTCTTTCAGCGTAATGTCAATTGGCTTTTTAAAATGGCAACATGGGATTGTCTTTAATTGCCTGTGAGGTTACACTGGGAAGGAAAACAGGTTTCCAAGTCACCGGCAGAAGCAGCTGCCTACTTGATTTCAGGGACTAGGGGGCAGGCTCCCTTAGCACCCCCCAGAAATCGCTCAGCGACTCAATTCTGACTGAAATCCCACCGTTTCAGATTCATTCCTGGGCTTGCACTGTGCCTCTTGCCAGTGAAAGGTGGCCCCGGGAAGAGCCCCACATCTAGTCTCCAGGCCCTGCACAGTGCCAGCCCCCAAGTGGATATGGCGGCCCTGCTCAGCACTCAGCGTTACCAGCATGAATAGCTCTAAAAGCCTCCTGTGAAAGATTTGGTGGGAGGGCAAGAGAACATAGCCAAAGTGGAGAGGGAGTGAGCTTAGTTTCAGAAAAGTAAGAAAATGTGGACCTGAAACCAGTTTTGCCCCTTTTTTACTTCACAGTCTTGCAAAGGACAGTTTAACAAACGAAAGTCCCAATATTTGTCATTTGGGAGTTCACAAATGTAGAAAACACTGTAAGGCAAATCCCACGCAGTCTAGGCAACCAAAGGTCCAGGAAGCCAAAGGTGTGAAGGCGAAGCTGTCTGCGTGTTGTGCTTCCTTCCAGTAGAGACGGAACAGGAAGACAGGAAGTTGAAGGCTCTGCATGAGGCTGACCCCTCTTCCCCTCTCACCTGGAGGTCCCAAGTGTCCTGAGCGAGGGTCACCGAGCGATTTCCTGCCCCTCCATGGGTCTCTCGAACATGTCTACTACAGAAGGAGGCCCCGGGCACCAACTTGGCATTTGTGGCTGTCAATTTTTTGTGGTCTGGGGAAATTCTCTCTGTACCCAGAAGATGGGAAGGGAATGTTGTCAACTCAGAGCACTAGGACAGAAACACAGAGGTTTTGACCAAGTAAACACTTTGGTCAGCCAAGCTCCAGGGGCCTGGGCAGCCCTTCCTCCATTTCCCAGATCAGATCAGCTTGCTTTTCGCCCCCGTCAGGGATTCCCTCCTACCTGCTCGCTTTCTGCATCTCTTTTCCTGAGAGTGTGCTGCCAGCTTGCCAGGAACACTCTTTCTTGCTGTCCTGAAGCACAGTCCCAGTCCCACTTTTTGCCACCTGCCATCAGAAGAAAACAGCCAAGATGTAAAGGTGCTGCTCAGTTTCTCTGGTCACTGGCCCTCACCAGAGGCAAACCTAACGCCAGAGCCATACTCTTGGGCTCCCAGACTCCAGAGCCTCGAGTCTAAATAAACTTCTGCTGTAGCTCAAATCCAGAATGCCCTATGTATCACCAGCTTGGTGCTGCTATTGGGAAGTGGTAGAACCTTTAAGGGGTGGGGCCTAGTGGGAGGAAGTTAGGTCCTTGGGGGTGTGGCCTTGGAACACTGGGGCACCAGTCCTACCCCTCCTGTCTGCTTCCCAGCTACCTCCAGTGGAGACACTGACTCTGGCCATGATGTGCCCCAGGAAGGCAATGGGACCAAATGATCACAGGATGAAACTATGAGCAAAACTAAACCTTTCTTCTTTTTCTAAATCAATTCTCTCAGATATTTTATTACAGTCACAGAAAGCTGACCACCACAACTTCTCCTTTTTACAAAGGACCCCGTCTGAGGTATTCTGTGATTACAGAAAATGAAGTCAGGCAGTGCCAAGAGGCAGGCAGAACTGATGTCCTCCATACCGAAACCCTACAGCAGACGCTCCTTTCCCCTCAGCATACAACTGAGCTTCTCAACATGGCCTCTGAGGAAGCCCACAGAGTTTGTCTTACCTCTCCAACCCTTCCTCTTGGAAGGCACCCACCTGCCTCACTTACCCTTTGTCATTTTCTACACCTCGTGCCTCATTTATAATAAGCAGCCTTTTGTCACTCACTGCCCCTGATGTTACCGAGTCACATTTTTCAACCCTTCCCTCTCTAGCAGGCAGGTCTACCTTCCCAGTCACAGGACTGTTAGGGTGGTCTGGCAAGACGGAAGGAAGTCACTCCTATTTCTAATAGTCATACATTTTAGCAGAGGTAATATAAGAAGTTCAACTAGATAAGGAAGCAAACTCTGGAGTCAGCATTTGCAGCTTCAACTGCTAGCTCACCACTTCACCTTTAGTTTTCTCATATTAAAAATGAGGATAATAATACTTATCTCGTAAAGTTGTTAATGAGAAGTAAAAGGGTTAAAACAACAAGATGTATCATGTACAGGTACAAAATAACCATGTTGATTATGATCATTATGTATACAATGTACCAATACATGTTCTTGGTAAAAAATAATAAAAAAAATTAAAAAAAACAAAAAAACAAAAAAAACAAGATCTTAGGTCTTAATGCCTAGTACACGTTAAGTGCTTAGTACATGTTAGCTATAAATGTCTCATTAACAACATTAGCATTAGTATTAATCAGTAATAGTGTTTATAGACTTTCATTTTCGCTGTCAAACCACCAGAAGGTAGTTGCTCGCATAAGTAGCAACAGGACTTTGTAATTCAACAGCCACGCTTGCATTCTGATTGGCGGCAGACACTGATTGACAGGTGAGGCCAGCGAATGAAGACATACAACCTATTCCTCCCCATCCCTCCCAGGTTTATGAAGGAAATCCGCGGCCTGGTAAACATGGTGCTGGAGAAAGTACTTCCTGCCTGTATTTAGACTTAGGGCCTTTGGAGTCTTCCACGGTTCAGGTAGAACTCGGGGTACTCCGACTCGCTTCCTGGTCCCATGTCTACAGGCTACAGTGTATAAGCCCTTCCACTTCCGTGGTTTCATGTGATTTCCTCAGGCACAGCTGAGGCTTCAGACCGACTCTGTCGCACACTTCTGACAACGTTTTAGCTGCCGCCATTCGGTTGGACACTCAGAAAACACCTTGTTCGTTTGTTTGCTTTGGTGGCTTTGTGCAGATGCAGCCGGAAAGAGACAGTGAGACCCTTGGCAGGTGGGCTCGCTTAATGCAAACCACTGGGCGGGAAACACACAGAGAATTTGTCCTGGTTTCATAAAAAGAGCCACACTTCCCAGCTGAACAAGAAGCAGCTTCAAAAGGAAAAAGAGACAGGAGGAAACAGCCCTCTCTCTGCTCACCCCGCGCTCAGCAGGGGCTCAGGGTCCGTGACAGCCAAATACCTCGGAGATAAGGCACAATTATGAGCCCTGAGAGGAAAGGAAGGAAAACTCAATTGCGGCCAAATAGCACGGCCATCTATGAACAAATTATTACAGGCTGAAGCAGGCTTTAATGAGATTTTAACAAAAGAAATCGAGCCGCGTTCCTCTGGGCCAAAGAGATTTTATTACGTGAATGATGAAGCGGGAAGCAGCCCTGCCCCGGAGGGGCGCGGTAAAGAGATGCGTGAGTCCTGCCTGCCCTCCCAGGGCCGCGGGCGCTGAGAAGGGCACCGGGCGGCGCTGTCCCGGAGGCGGCTCGGCTCGGCCTGCGGGCGGCCTGGAGCCCGGCGAGTCCCCAGCACAGCCATGAGACCTGTGTGTGGCCAACCCCACACATCGCTGTGCTTTTGGTTATCTTAACCACCATCGTGAACGTCTTGAGAGATTCCTAAGTGGGATTTCAGGAAAGATGATACGGGTTTAATGTTCGTGGTTCAACACAGGAAAGAGAAAATAGGTTGTGTGGAGCAGGTCAGAGGGCGGGAGGGAACTGGGCCATCCAAGGGTGGTGCAGAGACCTCCTGCCTGGGCCGACTGTCCTTTTGCCCTCTGCTGCCCTTTTATCTGTCCGCTACATAAAATGGGTAAAGTGTCAGTAATATCAATACGAATACCTCTGTTACCCAGGAGTTTGTCTTATTTGAAATATAAGCCTCACTGAAGGTCATTGAAGAAATAACTGGGGTGATCCAAGAATAGCGGGCTGTTAAATGGCATAGTTTCTGAGGAAAGGGGTGCTGGCCCCTCCTGGGAGGTGCACTGAGGTGTCAGGGGGCTCCACGGAAAGACCAGGTCTCCCTTCACAGCAGAGTAACAATCAGAACAGCTACAAGCTGTGCTGGTTATTTTCCCCTTGAGACCAGTGGCCAACACGGGTTGTTGAAATATTTAGTGTCTGATAATATATGACAAATGGGTAAGGAGAAGAGCAGCACTTCTCTTAATGACGCCCACTGTAGGAAAGAAATTTAATAGAATTGAAGATGAACTTAAAATGACACAGAAGATAAATCCCAGAACATACATCTTCGAGACAGAGAACTCATCTTGCTAGAATATGGGGCCATCATTATTGTTAGCCAACATTTAGAAAGCACTAAACGCCAGGTGCTGCTTTACGTACGTTTGCTCGTTCTCCGCAATGAGGAGCCAGGGTTCTTTTGAAATTTCCAATCAGTCATAAACAAATGCTCTTGTAAAATTCAACAAAGATCAATTACTGGGAAAGTGAAAACTTTTAACACATTGAAGCTCCAATTACTATTATTTTATTATTAGATTTAAGACATAAAATAACTGGCCAGGGATTTAGCTCAGTGGTTTGAGTGCTCACCTAGCAAGCACAAGGCCCTGAGTGCAATCCCTGACTCATCTAGCCCTCATTTAAAAGTGCTACAATGTAGTTAATATTTCCATTCTACAGATGAGGAAATTGAGGCACAACCAGTTATCTTGCTACTGAGATGAAATTAGATACTGTAGTCACCAACGAGCTTTACAAAGGGATCATTTGTAGTCCATATCATGAAAGAGTATCCCAGCCAGTCACTGTAAGAGTAAGAGAAGCCTAAGGCAGGCAAGCCTTGTTGAGAAGGTATAAAAGGAACATTACAACGCAAGCCTCTGCAGAAGACCGTGCAAGAAATAGGCCAGACTGGTGAGCCTTTTCGACCATCATGCTTGCTGTACTGACCAGTATTGGGGGTTGCAGACTATGGCTTGGTTGCTGGCTGTGTGTATTTCTTGACTTGGCCACCTACTTGCTGTGTCTACTTGTTGGTTCTTACCCAAAAGGGTGGTTGGGAAAATTATGTTAATACATGGTGTGAAGTACTTAAAAATGTCTGCCACTTAGTATGTGCTGATAGATGTCAGTTATCATATTTGCATATGAGGAACGACACAGTGTAAAAGCTTCAGACTCCCGAGTGCTTCCCTCCGTCCATCTCACAGGCCTGCTTGCCCCTCCCCGCCGGAGTCAGAGGCAGGCAGAACTCGGCAGGGCTCTGGTGGCACCTCCAGGCTTGAGCAAGCTGCGGGCTGGAGGAGGCGGCCTGGAGGGGCTGTCCTGCGCACTGCAGAATAACAGCACCCACTAGATGCCAGTATCGCCCCTTCCCAGTGGTGACAACCAAAAAGCATCTTTCACCAGTGTCAGATGTCCCGGGAGGCAAATTTGTCCCTAGTTGAGAACTACTGATACAGAGGAAAGAGAATATTCATAATACTCCTGTATCTTTTTCTAGCTTTTCAGTTTAAAAAGGCTCCTGCATATTTTAACTCAGTTCGGAAAAAGAAAAAGAAGGAAAGGATGAAAGAATTCAGAAGAGGAAAAGAGAAAAAGAAAGAAGGGACCGAGTGAGACAGAAAGGGAGAGAGAATGCAAAGAGCGTGGCGTCAAGCAGAGCAGACACTCAGGGACCAGGGACGAGCAGAGAGACGCCCATGACGGGAACCCGTGACATCTCCGCTGCTGTCCCACACCCCGACACCTCCTTGTTTCTGACCTCACAAGCCACCCCATAACCTAGGCCTGCGACGGGAAGTCCTTGTCAAAGGACCCCTCTTCATCCGCTTTCCCCAGGCCCCCACTCCTAACTCCTTCTGCCCAGTTCTACTGGTTGTCTTCCTCAAAGTCCGGTCACACATCCACTGTGGAGCCCTGTGTGGGTCCTCAGCCTGTCAGTCCCCCTTTATATATGAGGACACCAAGACCTTGAGCAGATGGCTCTGAGTCTAGTTCCCTGGTTGTCACATGGAGATGACGCCGTGTGCCTTAGGAGGCTGTCATGGTGCACGTCGGTGAGGCTTCTGGTGCACGTCTCCTGCCCAGTCAGGGAGGGTGGCTCTGTCTTCACCAAGGCTGTGCGAATCCCCGCCTGTGTTTGCCCGCTCCTTGGGGTGGGGCACTGGAGCACACAGCTTGCTCTTGGCTTCCTGGCCCATGTGCTCGGTCTGTCCCTCCTTATCTGCAGCTACGTGTGGACCTCATGTCTTTCCATGAGCCAGAAGATCCTTGCAGCCCGGATACATATAGATTGATTCCTCTTTGTACCTTCCGCAAGGCCTACTGCAACAAATATTTACCCGGTATAGATGGACCATGTGAATGATTTTAGTGGTCATACTGGTATATCCCCCACGGAACTTCTGTCTACTTACTTGTTTAACTAAATGCCATAGGAGTACAAAAACAAATGAAAAACAAAAAACAGAGCCAAGCATGGTGGTGCATGCCTGTACGAGGAGGATGAGACAGGAGGAACACCGTGAGTTGGAGGCCAGCCTGGACTATACAATGAGTTCAAGGCTAGCCTGAACTACATAGGCAGACCCTGTCTCAAGCAAAACAAAACTAAACTAAACTAAATTAAAACGCCAGCCCTGTGTGGTAGGGCACGCCTGTAACTCAGCACTCCGGGAGGCTAAGGCAGGAGGATCACAAGTTTGAATCTGGGCTACTGGGCTACTTAGTGACATAACGAGACCCTGTCTCAAAATAAATAAATAAATAAAATAATAAATTAGAAAAAGGGACTGGAGATGTAGCTGAGTACCAAGACTCCGAGTTCCTTTCGCAGGACTGCCAAACAAACAAACAAAATGACAGCAACAACAACGAGAAAAACCTAGCAAACTATAACAGCACAGAGACGGCCCTTACTGATAGCAGAGATTCATAGAGAGACGTGTAAGTCGGGTTTGTGTCAAACGAACAGCCTGACACGCAGGCGTGCGTGGGGGTGTGCGTGTGTGTGTGTGTGTGTGTGTGTGCTCGTGCATGCACAGCAGGGTCACCCAGCACAGCAGTGTTCTGAGGTCACGCGGGACATGCATCTGAGTTCTAAGACTAGTTTTGGGACCTTTGACAAGTTATTCTGGGTCTCTAACTTTACTTCCTCTTTTACAAAAATAGAGAAAATCGTACTCTAAATAGAACTTTATGAAGCTCTTATGAGGATCATTTATTCCATTCATCAACAAGCATTTGCTAAGTCTTAATAGGTGTTTTATATCTAGTGGGAAGAACGTAATGTACATGATTGGTGTACGCCAAAGTGCCCAGTACATATTAAATACTTTAATACATCGAGGATTTGGCATTTGGCAGGTAGAGTAATAGCAGAAGCTCTCTTACACACACATGTGCACACAGATAAAGAGATCTGTGTCTGCAACTAAGAGTCTTTGTTTTCAAATCTGGACAGAGAGAAAGAGTCTTGCTGTTCGGTCAGTTGAAGAGTTAGCCTGAATACGTACTCCTC
Organism: Hystrix cristata; assembly: GCA_004026905.1. NCBI lineage: Eukaryota > Metazoa > Chordata > Mammalia > Rodentia > Hystricidae > Hystrix > Hystrix cristata. Next base: position 16,665 of record PVJO010013472.1, read on the forward strand.
TCGTGCCGTCAGCGTCATACCCAGAGACGCTTCAGGAGCCGTTAATGATGGCATTTGTCAAGTGCCGAGTACTCCTGTCCATCTTCAACGGCTCTTTACCTCAGGTTAGTTAGACTCCTTTTTATGGATGAAAGAACAGACTCAAAGATGGAGTGTTTTTCATACAACCTATAAGTAGAAGAGTCTTCCTTCTACCTGCTTTAGGTTCTCCGGGTGGAACAACCTAAACACCAGGCCAAGTTGAGGAACAATTATCTATTTACTCTGTCAATTGCCTGAAAATCCTGGGCTCAGAGCTTTTGGAAATACTGAAACAAAATCGACTTCAAATCCTATCTAAAGAGCTACCAACCTTTTCAGGTGGCAAGAGACTTCCTGTTACCCTCCCCACATTCCCTCTGCCCCCGCAGAGGAGGGAGCTTCCCCCAGCTTTGACGTCTCCCTGTCTGCCCATCGTTCCCTGAACAAGAAGACGGTGAACTTCTGACTTCCCACAGTGAGCGGTGCTGTTGTCTCAGGAACAGGACCAGGCCTCGCAGGCCATCTGGGTCACATCTGTTTCCCTTCTGGGTAAAGCGGAGGCCTCTTCCTCTCTGAGCCCACATAATGAGGAGAATGGGGTCTACTCTGCTTGTGATGGGGAGTGTGACAAACCTGTGACCGTCTGCCTCCCAGGACTCTGCAGACGCGTCCCCCACCCTCATCTCTCTCCCCGGAGCTGCTGCCTGAGCCGTAGCCCACCCGCATGCCCATGCAGAGGGGAGAGCCCTCGGGCACCGGGTCCAAGCAGCTTTTGTCTGTTCCGGGTTGCACCAGGGATCTGGACGATGCGGAAGCTATCGGGGACTCACCAAACCATTAATAAAAGTGAGATACGTATTTTTGTCTCTTTTTATCTGATGGTTCTCACATGTACAGTATTATCTAAGAGTCAGAATCCCAAGGGGAAGAGAAAATAATTTGAGGGCCTGACCCCGGCTTTATCGCCAGGTCCGAAGCTTTCTGTGCAAAGCCAACTTCATCTTCGTGGGCCAGCTGAAGTGTAGGCAATGATTAAGTCACACGCCTAGACTTAATCAGCAGCCTCAGGGTGGCCTGCATCAGGCATCGATTCACTTTGCTGTTGATAAAGTAGGAGGATGGAAACACTCAGGGTGATTTTTGTGGTGGGACCCAGAATTTTCAGCTAAGAATTGCTTATTCTAATTTTGTCAGAAATAGCGTTAACAAGTCATACACGTTAACAAGTTAATTTTGACGAAAGTCCACCAGGCAGACTTGCTTGTATTTCTACTTAGCATCTAGGAAAGAAAGCCCTGGCCCTGCCCCAGACTGTGGCTCTGTGGCCTGGGCTAGGCCTCTTTCTGGGCCACTGTGTCCTCCTCTGAACAATGAACATTTTCATCCAGATCCACAGCGCTCTTCTGCTCAGAACTTGGGTGTTTGAGTTGGCTCCAAGGGTTTAGAGGAGAGGGGTGAATCTGGAGGAGAAATCTAACGAATAAAAAGGGAGAAACTTACCAGATGCCGAGAGGGAGTTTATTCCAGGCATATTAAATTATCACAAAATACAGACACCTACATTTATTAAGAACAGGAAGCAAAGCTCTGTTTGCCTGAAGCCCTCATTTCCGAACCATTAACAAATTCTTCACGTCCTTCAGTTCTTTAATTCTTGGGGTATTTAATAGCAGGACTTTGACAACGTTAGGCCTTAGCCTTATAATATGTGAGAAAGAGGATACTAAATATTTTACACAGTGATGATAGACATGGTTTATGGATTCTTGTGTGTTTGTGTGTGTGTTTGTGTGTGTACAACTGGGGGATGAACCTAGAGCCTTCGCACTGAGCTACATCCCTGGGCCTTTTTTATTTTTTTGAGACAAGTTCTTACTAAGTCGCCAAGTTGCACAGGCTGAGCTCCAATTTGTGATCCTGCTCCAGCCTGCTAGAGTGCAGGGATTATGGGCATGTGCCACTGTGCCTGGCTCTTACTCGATCATTTTGCTTTTAGCATAATAGCTTAATACTTTGCTACCGAAGTTTTCTAGAAACAGGACTTAGATGTCTCGGATTTGCTATTTTCACCACTGGCCACATAACAAAAAAATTCTCCTTTTATGCACATGTGGAAGGCAACTGAAATGAGAGATTTACCTTCTCAGCCACTTAAAATCAGATTTTTAAAATGATAATTAGCTTATATTAATTGTATATGCTGATAGGTTTTCTTGTGACATTTTTACGCAGTCCGTGCATATAAGGAGCTTTGCTCGCATCCACACTCCCTATTGCACGTTCTCACCCCTCCCCACCCCCCTTCCTTAATGGTCCCCTTTCTACTTTAATGTTTGTTTTCTTCTAAATTCCAAGGTAGGGTTACAGAATGGATCTGTTTTTAGTTATTTGAGGAACCTCTCTGCTGTTTTCCATCCCCACAGTCTATAAGTAACCCTTTTCCCTTGAGTTCTCGCCAGTATTTGTTACTTTTGCTGTCTTGATGACAGCCATTCATACTGCAGTGAGATGGAACCTCGATGGAGTTTTGATCTGCATTTCCTCGGTGACTAAAGACATTGAGCTTTTTTCATGTACTTATTAGCCATTTGTACTTCTTTTGAGAGGTGTCTGTTCAGTTCATTTGCTTGTTTGTTGACTGAATTACTCATTCAATAAAAGCAGATTTTGCTTGGGCTGTCTCACTGGTTCACTGTGAACTCTATTTGTTTCCTGTTACTGAATAATTAATAATGACAAACTTCTAGGCTTAAAGCAGTGTCCACTTATTAGCTCACAGTTCTGTGGGCCAGAAGTCTCCTTGCATTCTCCTGGATTCTCTAGACAGGATCCAACAAGGCCAGACCAAAGTGTGTGCCAGCTGGCTCTTTTCTGGAGGACGTGGGAAGAACCTGCTTCCATCTCTCTCTGGCTCTTTGCCAAGTCCAGTTCTGTGGCCGGAGGATGGAGGTGGCTCTTCCTTGCTGACTGTCAGCAGGGTGGCAATCAGTTCCAGAAGGTCACTCACACTTTGCACGAGGCCCCTTCCCTCCTCCAGTCAGCCCTGAGCCCCCTCTGAGCCTCTGACTTCCTCCTCTGCTACAGGCGGGGACAGCTGCTCTTCCAGGGTTCATCCACTGGGCCACGCCTTGCATCTCAAGGTCAGCTGACCTGGGACTTTAGCAACATCTGCACAATCCTTTTCAGCATCACCCAGATTGGTGTTTGATTGGATAACCGAGAGGTGAGAATCTTGAAGGGCCATTTTTACAACTCTGTGGGCCATACATATTAATACAATTAAGCAAATTAGCTAAATTTTCAATTTTTTTTTGGTTTTTTTGTTTGTTTGTTTTTGAGACAGGGTCTTGCAATGTAGTTCAGGCTGACCTTTAACTCACAGAGTGCTGGGATTATAGGTGTGTGTCACCACACCCAGTTTAATTTCTATTTTCTTTTCAGACTTTTATTCTGATAATTTTGATGAGTAGACCTACAAGGGGATTGTGCTTACATGACTGTTCAGTACCAGCCAACAAAACAAGCCAGGCGTGGTGGCACGTGTTTGTAATGCTAGCTCTCTGGCAGGTGCTTTTAAATGCTGGGGATGTTGTTCAGTGTTGTTAGGTTTACGCGGCGGGAGGGGGAAGGGAAAAGGCTGAAGACGCTCGCCGTGGGAGAAAGCTTTATTAAGGTGTTACAGCTTCCCCCTGTCACTGGGGTGAGAGTGGCCTTTTATCCCTTAGCCGCCCCCCCCCTTCGTGACGTTGGAGGCTTGAAAGTGTGCATTTAGGATTGGTCCTTTCTGCACGGGGTGATTGGGTGGTGGGTAACGCCCCTAGGTAATTGGCCCGACGGACCTAACTGGGGACTCTAGTCAGGGGGAGGGGCCATTGTTTCGGCGGGAGATTCTGGCATAGAGACGGGGGAAGGGGGCTTAACCAGCAACGGCCATTTTGGCATCTGGGGAGGGTCATCCTAACAAGTGTGAAGGCTCTGACTTTAATCCCCAGCACTGGTTAAAAAAAAAAAAAAGAAAGAAAATAAACAACAAATTCTTTCAGACTGGACCTATAAGATGCATGAGAAAGTCGGATTTAATCATTATCACTGTTGTTCATGGCTCTGTCCCCAGCCGCTGGGACACCACGGGGCGCAGAGCGGCGGCCCACGGAGCGCCGCATTTGCGGGTTGAACAGGTGCGCGGTTTTAGCTACAGCCAGTGAGTTAGCAGTTTATCCAGAGCCTGCTGCCTGCCCGTCATGCACTTGTGTTGCGCACGGTGAAGAGCAGGAAGGGACCTAAAGCTCCACCCTCTCTTGTGAGGGTTGATTTTGTGTCAACTCAGCAAGGCCGTGGTGCCCAACTGTTTGGACACATGCTGGTCTAGATGCTGGGGCGAAGGTATTTTTAGGTGTGAGGACAGTTAGACGGGCGGGATCTGAGTAAAGCAAGTTATCTTCAGTAATGCCGTGGGCCTCTCCAGATCAGGTGAGGCCCGAGGAAAGACCGCGCCAGGTCCCGGAGGAAGAGGGATGCCTGCCCCGCGCGGCCTCCCACCCGCCGGCTCGTCCTGGGGCTCGCCAGCTCCCTCCACTCCGCAGCGATCCCTTCAAAAGGCTCTCTCTCCGACGCACGCACCCAGGCCCGGGCGTGCACACACACACGTCCTGTTACACTCGTCCCAGTGGCTGTGCTTCCGCGGGAACCCTGAGTAGCAGACCGCCTGCAGGAGGGCGGAAAGACACTGGGAAGGTGGACGTGTGCGCAGAGCAAAGCGGCGGGGTGCGCAGACTGCCCCAGGAAGGCTTTGTGCACACGGCGGGTTCCGTCTGGGTTTGGAGGGCGGAGGAGCAGTGCGCACAGCCAACCCGGGCCGCGGATGGAGGCCTGAGCTCGGGGAGCCGCGTGGGCGGAAGGAGGGCCCTACAAGGTCGCGTTAGGAACCCGCGGCAGGGAGACGCTATCGGGTCGCAGAGCCCCAGCGCGAGCCCAGACCCTCCCCGAGGCGCGCCGCCCAGCCGCCTGCTACCTCCTGCGCCCGCCGGCTTCTCGCCCTCCCTGCGCACAGGCCCGGCGGGTGCTGCTCGGTCCCGGCCTTCGGCCCAGACCTCTGGCTTCGCAGGGTTTGCTCACCGTGTGGTCTGTTCCCGCTTCAACCCCAGCGCCTTGAATAGCGCTGCAGACACCAGAGTGGTGCACCCACGTTGAATGCAGAGCTCGGTCCGTCTTTGCCAAGTATTGACAGGGGACAAGAGATCGAGGGACGCGAGAAGCACTCTTATAGCCAGGTGTGGTGGCACATGCCTGTAATCCAGGACCCTGGGAGGCTGAGACAGGAGGACTGTGCGTTCAAGCCCAGCTGGGCCACTTGGAGACTTAGCAAGACTCTGTCTCAAAATGCAAAATAAAAAGGGCTGGAGACGAGGCTCAGTGCGAAGACCTGGGTTCAATCCTCGGTACTGAAAAACAGAAGCACACCCGGAGAGGCGCTGTCGTGAGGTGGGCGGAGGTGCCGCAGGCGTGGCTTCTGCTCCCGCGACTCCGCCCTTCCTCATCGCTCCCTTTGTCTCTGACGCGGCGCGGCTGGATCGGGTGTGGAGGTGGCAGTTCTTGCTGGATAAAGATTACAAGTAGTATGCAGCCGTGGTGGCGCGTGCGTATAGTCCCAGCTACCCCGGAGGCTGAGGCAGGAGGATCACTCGAGCCCAGAGGCTCAGGGCCAGCCTAGGCGACATAGAAAAACCAGCCGACTTCGTCCTCCAGCGCCTTCCCAACTGCATACGGGTTTCTTGTGTTGCTGAGTACACAGAGCCTTTTGAATCAGGATTCTTGCACTTCAGAATTGTCATTTCTTTTCTGATGTTCCACACTTCCCATCCCTTCTGTCAGCCGGGGTGACTAGAAGCTGACTGAGTGTTAGAGTTACATGATGAGATAAAGTCTTTCAAAAAACGCTCAGCAAGCGCTTATGAGAATTTACAGTGTGCCACCTTAGGAGTGCCCAGGGTAAGATGGGGACAAAACCATAGCAACAGACTCAGAAAGGAAAGACACACTGTGCTAAAGGTGTGTGTGATATCGTAGGGAAGGAGGAAACACAGAGACTGCTTTTCTGACAGTCTGAAGACAAGGGAGAGGCCTTGTGGACAAGGAGGCAGGACGTGGAGGATGTGGATGTGGGCGTTTTTTGCGGCATTTCTTGGGCCATGCCAAATGATACTGCACGCTTCCTACTTCTTTGCCCTGCTTTTTTGTAAGCATCAGTGGAGATTTGCGAACAGCAGCTGGAAGGATGGTGACAGTGTACAGAGTTTTGAACTGGAGGCCCCCCTGCTGCACTGGGGCTGGTGGACTTGTGAGAGGCAAAAGGCTGCGTTGCTAAGGCTGAGGGGAGCAGAAGAAAGCACCGCGTGGCAGAAGGAGGCGAGCGCCCGGGGCGAGCCAGGAGGCAGGGCAGCAGGCTGCGGCCGGAGTTAGTCAGGGCTGTTCTGGAAGAGCATGTGACATAGCTGAGGAAGCGCAGGTGGCTTGCAAGTTACAAGGTAGGGTTTAAATCCATAGCCAAGGAGCTGGAAGAGCCGGGACAGAGCAACCCCTGCTTTGTGCAGTGTCGACTGGCTCATTTTAGGATTCAGAGCCAAAAATAAGAAGAAGAGTACAGAAAACATGGCATTTTGGGTCAAGTCAGAGTGTCTGGAGAATGGAAGGACACTTGATGGGATTGGTGGTAGATACTTCCAAGATTACCGTGTAAGTGACAGAAGTATCACATTGCTGACTTCTTCCTATGGATTCCAATTTTAAAATTACTAAGTCAAAAGCCATACCCATTTAAACCACTTTGGGGAATTATTTAACATCATTTTTTTTCCATCTAGTCTGTTTAGTTTTGTTTACATTATTATCATTATTCGCAAAAGAGTAAGATTTATTTGTGAGGCAGCAGAGCATGCAGAAGAAGCACCAAGTCCCAAATCGGTGTCCCCAAAATAGGGCCGAGGGGTTCCTCCAGGATGCAGAAGCAGAGAGACGGCAGGATGGAGGTGAGTTATCTGTGGTCTGCACGCGTGTGATCGACCCTCATGGCTGTTTGCAGGACACCTGCCCAGAAAACAGCGGTGTTAGCGGGATCTGAGAGAGGAGTTTTTGGCACCCTGATGTCAAAAGGTCACCCATCGGACACTGGTTAGAGCCCTGACTGAAAGTGGCCTGCAAGTTCTTGCGAAGTAACCTAGGATCCGTTATCACAACCCACGTGTCATGGTTTGTGTCTAGATGTCCCCCCAAAGCCTCATGTGGTAAGAGGTAGCTGGATCTAGAGTGTGAGATTACTAAATTAGTCCACTGATTGCTTTGGCATGGTTCTGCTGGGATCAAGGATGTGATGCTAGGATTAAGAGTATTAGGATTAAGGGTGGGAGTACTGCCCACCCTAAAGCCAGGTAGTTTTGATAAAATACAGGAAGAAGCTGGTTAGCCCCCCTCCCCCCTTGCTTGCATCCCTTGCTTACCTTGCTGACTTCTGCCTGTCTGCCACGCCACCCTGCCTCGGACCCAGCTGATTGTGGACTGAAACTGCTACAAACTGTGAGCTACATAAACCTTTCTTCCCCTAAATTTGGGTGTCTAGTATTTTGTCTCAGCAACAAGAGAAAAGCAACTAAGACACTACATCAGAAGTGCCAGCCACCGCACAGCTGCGGGAGTGCCATCATCAATTGCGCACATGTTGACCTCCCAAGTTCCTGATTTTCTTTTTTTTTTGGTGCCAGGGATTGAACTCAGGGCCTTGTGCTTACTAGCCAAGCACTCTTAACCACTGAGCTAAATCCCCAGCCCCAGTTCCTGATTTTCAAAGGCAAGTGAAGCTGGAGGGTGCATTCCGGTTTCCCCTGAATCAGTAAGGCCTCTGAAATGCACCCAAGTTGTTGCTCCATCAATAGCTTGTTCCTCTTTCTCTCTGAAGCATGTTCCTGGCTAAGCTCTGCCATAGTGTGTTTGGTTTGTCTAGCCACTCACCGCTCAGGAGGTGCTTTGGTTGTTTCCACTTCTGGCCATTACAAATAAAGCTACTAAGAACATGGTAAACAGGTTTTTGTGTGAACACAAATCTTCGTTTTTCTGGGCTAAATACCCAAGTATGCAATTGCTGCCCATATTGAGTTTTTTTATTTTGGTGCCAGGGATCGGACTCAGGGCCTTGCACTTGCTAGGCAACTCCAAACACTGAGCTAAATCCCCAGCCCCCCATATTGATTTTTTAAAAAAGAGTTCTATAAATTTGCATGCCAACCAGCAGTGTCCATCTTTACCAGATTCACCCGACCCTCACTACATCTACCAAAAGTAAGTCCTAAGTGAATCAACGATGGTTTAGTATATTTAAAGCCATAGCTCAAATTTGTTTCTTTGATTACTGGAGTTATTGCTTTAGGCTGGTGCATAGCGACTTGAAAGTTTTCATGGCGTTACCAAATTACACAGCTATGGGAATTTCCATTTGAATAGGGTGTTTCCACCACAGATTTCTCTTTCTTTCATCCCCCAGAGGAATCAGCATAGTATACCGTCTCTGAATTTTTTGAATCTCTCTTTCAAAGGCCTCTTCCGTCTAGTTAACCAGTCGTTTTCGTTCCCATTGCTGTTAGCACAGCTTATAGAACTACGAAGCGAAACCTCAAGCCACCATTGTCTCCCTCGCCTCTGATGCCTGCCGTCTTCCCCATGATAATCGTCCCTCATTTACCAAGCAGTGGGCAAACTGCTGCGATTTTTATTTTCTCTCGCAAAACAATCTAACGAGACAGATATTAACTCCATTTTAGAGTTAATAGACACAGAAATAGACACAGAAAATGAAGCTCCTCACTGGAGTTGCATAACCGGTACTTGAAGAACAGAAGTGTGATCCTGAGTCTCACTGTCCGGTTAGTCTCCTGACCCGCCCTGCGCGTTTCCGTATCACTATCAAGTCACAGTCTCTTTGCTCCAAGACCGGCCCATTATACTCTGCATGGTGGTGCTGCAGCTGGGACTCTGAAAACCACCTTCTGCTCTGCCACCGGCTGTGTCAGCTCAGTCAACAGGAGCACAACGAGAGAAGGAGAATACTCAAGAGACTTCCTGTCTGCTTAAATTCCTTGGGTGTCACCGGTCACCCTCCCCTACCTCAGCAGTGGCAGCCCCTCCCACGGCTGCAGCCGAATTCGGTCTGTGGCTTTTCTAATGCTTGAGAATAAGTTTCATCCTGTCCCCTTGGAGACTCCAGAATCAGCCAGCTGTGCCCCTTTTCAGAAGCTGGACGCAGCCCCACCTCTCTTCTTCCCGCGCCTCCTCCGATGGTCATTCATTCCATCCTCTTCCTGTTGATCCCCCAACCCTGGGGCTGCTGGCATCTCCACCTGTCACTGGCTTCCTAATACCTTCCATTCTTGTTTACTCTCTCTGGCACCTCGTTAATGACTGTTCCTAATTAAAAACTCCAGAGAAGTTGAATCCCCAGCACGCACACACACACACACACATACACACACATACACACAAAGTCCAGAGAAGCTGTTGTGGGGAAGAACTTAGTCCAGGAGACGAATGAACCGAGGGATGGAAGGAGAGAACACACTGGCGTGATACTGAGGCTCTGCGCAGTCCCACACTCAGGATCAGAGCACCCACTTCCCCAGCCCACTCATGCTGCATCCCCACTGGGAAGCGTCCTAAGCTCTGGGGACACCGCCCGGCAGGGTGCATCAGTGGTTGGAAGTGGTTCATGACCAATGACTGGATGGGTGAGTGATGTGAAGGCCAACACCCCGTACTTTAGCTTGGGCTCCAGGCTTTCTGTGGGACCAGCGGAAGCTGTCGGGCTCCTTCATGGTGGGTCACTCCCTCCCCTGCCCTCTCAGGCATGTCGCCCTAGTAAAAACCTCTGTAGGCCGTGTCCCACTCGGTCTTTCCCCGGGCACCTCCGATCTGTCAGCCTATGTTAGCCATGCCTGGCTCCGGGGTCTACAGAGAGTCAGAAGAGCACCGTGTTCAGGCTGCTGGTGGTGCAGGGGTAATGCGGAGAAAAAGCAGTAGCTTCAGGAGGACTCATAATTTCTGTCAACCCCAAACAAAATAAAAACAGTGTGCAGGACTACAGTTTCCGAAAATAGCCTAATGCAGAGACGGTGCAGTTAGCAACACTCCAGGAGCATTTCAGGATATTTTTGTTGTTCGGGTTTTCACCTACTTTCAAGCTTTAATGAGTCAGATGGCCTCGCTGCCCTGAGGCCAGTTGGAATACATATTCCACACTGGTGCTAAAAATCTTCATATCTTATTTTTCTTTTCTACTGCCTGTAATTCTACAAGTAAAAGGAAATAATATGTGAAATTGTAATTTCACCTTCAATTCACCTTATATAAAAAGATAACTTTTGGAGACAAGGCAGGGATTTAAATTATTAAAATCCTGAAATGGCTAATGAAAAAAATAATCATCTCCCATAACATGTAGTCTAAGAGGCTGCTACTTGTATTTTTCAAAGGTTTACTCATGGTCTAATTATCTTTGTATTCATAAGTGCCATTAAAATTATATCCTGCCATTCTGAAACAATAGGCAATTCATTTTTAGTGAGAGGAAATTTATACAAAGAAAACAAAATATTCTGCAATAAACTGGTGGCTTATACCTTGAGTGCAGAATAAAACCTCCTGGAGACCTTTCTAGAGAAAATTGACTATTCTGGGTTTATTTTTAATATCATTATAAGCTATGATTACATTTTGTTTTAGAGATTTTAGACAACTAAGTTTCTAGTTACTAGAAATTTGGATAGCTGAACAAATTCAGCCTGAGAAATATGTAATATATCACTTTAAATAAATGACTGATTGGAAGACGTCTCAATTAGACCCCAGGTATGGCGGTGAATTCTCGCGCTTTACTCAACTTGACATGATATTACTAAAGTCTTGGCTAAGGCCTTAAAATAGTGCTAGGAAAAAGTCTAGTCTGCATATTTTTACAAAATTTGAGTTTTGTTTGCATATATTTTACCTATGCTTCTTTGTACCATGACTTGTAGTCCATGACAGTTTTCTTTTGCATGTTAGATCAGGGTCCCCCAAACCCTGGGCAACAGATGGGTGTGGTCTGTGTCCTCTTAGGATCTGGGCTGCACAGCAAGAGTAAAGGCAAGTGAGCAAGCACGGTGTGCTCTGTATTTGCAGCCCCTCCCCATGGCTTGTGTCACCGCCTCAGCTCCAGCCCCTGTCAGATCAATGGTGGCCTGAGATTCTCGCCCGAGCATGAACCCTACCATGAACCTTACTATGAACCACACATGTGAAGGACCTAAGTCATGCGTCCCTCATGAGAATCTAATAGAAATAATAATAGAAATAAAGTGCACAATAAATGTAACACACTCAAATCATCCAGAAACCATCAACTGTAGAAACATTGTTTTCTACAAAACTGGTCCCTGGAGCCCAACAGGCTGGGCACTGCTGCATTAGACCCTAGATACTGTCCAAGCTATAGTTTCTTGGGTTTCATCTTCACTCCTCTCATTTCTCTCTTCATAGTGACGTCTCATTGTCTTGCCTTCTTGGACAGCACAGAAAACAAGACACACTGAGCCAGGAAGGAAGCGCTGGAAACCTCGGCACCGTGGTCAATGGCAGTTTCTCTGCCACACGTGTCTTCTCTAACATTTCAAAGGTGTGGAAAAGCAGGTGTGCTGGAAGAGTGACAAGCTAAGAAGGCTGAACACATATTCGCAGGGTTTAATATTTTAACCACGTGAAAGTGAAATTTGTGTATAGATTAAGTACATACACGTTAATAAGCTCAGCTCCTGTGCTGCATGTATGAATAACCATGATGAATTCCTCGAACCCATTTTCAGACCCTCTGATGATATTATTGTGCGCATGTGGATTTATACTGCTCCTTGGTCTGCAGTGGACTTGAGGACACTTTCCAAAATTATATATAATGAAGTAGGAAAGCTGAATTAAAAACAGAGCCACCAGTGCTGTGGCATTTGCTGTTCACACAGGAACTACTTCCATCTTCCCTCCTCCTACCCTGGCCAGTCTTTTGTTTTGGTAGACACTCCTCCCCCATGGAAGGAGGTGAAGACTGACCCACTTCCAGACACAGGCAGGGACCCTGATTGGCCTAAATCAGCGGGGGTCCTGCCATCTTCCTTGTGACGATGAACGGGAATCCTCCCGTTCGCAGTATGGGCATAGGAGCCTTTGGCAGCTCTAAAACATGGCCCCAAGTGCTCTGACACCCTCCTGGTGATAGGTGGAATCTCTGTCCCCTCCCTTCAAGCCTGAACTCTTTTATTTCTTGACCAGTAGAATGTGGCAGAACTGACATTCCTGTGAGTAAAAGTTGGCAGCTCCTACTTCCTGTCTCTTGCTCTGGGAACAGAAGCCACACTGCAGGAGACCCAAGCAGAGCTGCCAAGGAGCAACCCACGGGCGAGGGGCCCACCTCTGGCCTAGGACTTCTCGTCGCACCGCTTCTGGCAGAAGGGTCGGAGGGCACACGCCCGTGTGAGGGAGGAGGCCTGAGAGGCATGGAGCTGCTTCTCTAACAAACCCACCTCACACAAGAACCTGCGCGGCAGGGGCAGCCTCACTCCCTCTCCAGTGCCCAGCCCTTGAGACCTGATGGCCCCCGAAAGGCCCAGGTCCGCACTGTTGCATGGGGGTCCATGTTCCAAAACAAGGCCTTGGGGGACGCACCCAAACCACAGCCAGTGGTTCTCAGTGCGCCCACGGTTATGGCACATGGAGTCAGCTCAACTTCAGAGCATTTTCATCACCTCAAAAGGAAACTCCACGCCCTTTGGCTACCATCCCCTGCTTCCCCAACCCCTCCCTTCAGCCCTAAGCAGCTACTTTCTGTCTCTCTCAATCTCCCTGTTCTGGAATTTGATAGGAACGGAATCAAATAATATGGTATTTCCTGACTGACTGACTTTTTTCACCTTAGCATAACGTTCTAAAATTTTTTCTATATTATATCATGTATCTGTGCTTCATTTCTTTTTTCTTTCCTTTTTTTTTTTTTTAGTGTTTTGAGATAGGATCTCACTATGTAGTTCAGCTTGGCCTTGAACTCACTATGTAGCCCAGGAGGGCCTCAACGTCGTGGTGATCCTCCTGCCTTAGCCTTCCAAGTGCTGGGATTACAGGTGTGCGCCATACTTCAATTCTTTTTACTATTTTTAAAATTTAAAAGTTTGTGATAAAATATACACAGCATAAAATTTATCATTTTAACCATTGTAAGTTGATTATCTGGCATTGTAAGTCGATTTTCTGGTGATTGCTTGTAGCATCATCACCATTGTTAATCTCCTGAACTTTCTCATCACCAAAGTAAAATATTGCACCAGTAACTAGTGGCTCCCCATCCCCCACTTCCAGCCCCTAGTAAGCATAACTTTTACTTTCTGTTTTAACATACTTGACCATGTGTGGTACTTCATATAAGTAAAATCACACAATATTTATCCTTTCATGTCTGGCTTGTTTAACTTGGTATGATATTTTAAATTGCATGTATCCAATTTTAATTATTTAAATTTGAAATATATACATATATATAAATTTGGTTGAATATATATAATTTTGTTATCCATTCACCCATCAATGAGTATTCGGCTTATTTCTACTTTTTGCCAATTACGAATAATGATGTTTTGAACGCTAGTGTATAGATTTTTGTGTGACTGTATTTCTTGGGTATGTACCTAAAAGTGAAGTCGCTGGGAAATATGGTAATCCTAGAGTGCGTTATTTGCTTTAAGGTTACCGTGCTCTAAAGTGGCTGCACTGTTTTGCATCCTACCTAGTGTATGAAGTTTCTGATATTTCCACATGCTCAACGATACCTATTCCTCGATTTTCTAATTTTAGCCATAAGAGTGGGTTTTTCTTAAATTAAATTTTTATTAGTACATTTACTAATAGTGGTTTCTATTTGCATGTTTCTGATATTGCACTCATCTTAGTTAGGTTACTTGCATTTTTATTATTATGTTCTTTAGTCTACTCAAAGTTTCTTACAATATATTTGATTTGAAAATACTTTCACCTTTTCTGTAGGATGTCTGCTCGCTTTTTTGGTGGTGTCCTTTGAGACAGAAGTTCTGAATGTTGATGAGGTCCAATTTATCTGCCCTTTCCTTTATTGCCTTGGTTTTGGACTCATGCTGAGTCTATTGGATTTGCCCATTTTCTTCAAAGAGTTTCCTAAATCTTTGTCCATTTCGAGTGAATTTCTGCGTATAGCATGAGGAAAGGCTCTAATATCGTTCTTTCACATGTGCACAATCAATTGTCCCAGCACCATTTGTTGAAAAGACCGTCTTCTTCCCCATTGAATGATCTTTCCACCCTTGTCCAAAAAAATCTAGTGACTATAGACATATAGTGTTTTTTTCTGCATTCAAATGTATCCCACTCATCTGTATATCTGTCCTCATGCCGGGATATACACCATGCTCTATTCATTACGATAACTTTTGAAATTGGGAACTGCAAGTCATGTGCCTTTGTCTCCCTTTTTTCAAAGTTGTTCTGGCTCTTCTGGCCCTTTGCAATTCTACATGAAGTTTAGGATCAGCTTGTCAGTTTCCACACAGAAGACATTTGGGATTCTGACAGCGACGTCATTTAAACTGACCATAAATTTGCCATCGCCACAATATTAAATCATCTAATACATGAACACAGGATGCTTTTCCCTTTATTTATATATTCTTTAATTTCTCTCCGCAGTGTTTTGTAGATTTCAAATGCTAAGCGCTGACTTGTGATCCTCTCGCCTGAGGCTCTTGAGTAGCTAGGAAGCAGATGTCTCCTATAGGATAGTTCTGCACTTTTTTGGATAGTTCTGGATAGTTCTGCACTTTTTTGGATAGTTCTGGATAGTTCTGCACTTTTTTACTAATATTAATTACTAAATATTTTATTCTCTTCAATACTATTGTAAGTGGAATTTTCTTAATTTCATCTTGTTCACTTCAAGTGTATAGAAATACAGTTCAAGATGGGCATGGTGGCACAGGTCTGTAATCCCAGAATTTGGGAGGTTAAGGCAGAAAGATTGCAGAGTTTGAGGCCAGCCAGGGATACATAATGAGTTCAAGGCCGGCCTAAACTACATAGTAAGACCCTGTCTTAAAAAAAGGAAAAAAAGAAAAAGAAAATAGAAAAAAGAAAAGAAAGAAACAAATACAACTGATTTTGTAAGTTGTTCTTGAATACAGTAAGCTTACTGAACGAGTTTATTAATACTAGCACTTTTTGTGGATTCCTTAGGATTTTCTATATATAAAACCATGCCATATGTGATAGAGTTTTACTTCTTTCTTTCCAAATGTGATAGCTCTGACTTCTTGCTTTATTGCCTTGACTAGAAGCTCTAGGGCAATGCCAGATAACATGTATGAGAGCAGACGACCTTGACTCAGCCCGGATCTTCGGCAGAGGGCGCCGGGTCTTTCCCAGCCAAGTGTGATGTTATCTATGGGGTTTTTATAGGTGCCTCTGATCATATTTAGGAAGCTCCCTTCTATTCCTAGTGCATATATTTTAATTATAAAAGCATCTGAATTTTGGTTTATTATTATTATATGGCATGTAGTTACATTTATATGTTGTTGGATTTAATTCATTAGAATTTTGTAGATTTTTATCCATATTCAGAAAATCTTGGTCTGTAGTTTCCTGTTGATGGTCTTGTGTGGTTTTGGTATCAGGGTAGTCCCAGCCTCATAGAATGAGTTAAGAATGTTTTCTCCTCTACTTTGTAAAGTTTGTGAAGAATTGGTCTTAATTTTTCTTTAAATGTTTTTTAGAATTCACTAGTGAAGACATCTGGCTTAGGCATTTCTGCAGGTAATTTTTTGATTACTAACTCAATCTCCTGTTGTACGTCTCTTCAGATTGTCTACTTTTTCTTGAGCTAATTTCAGTAATATGTGTCTTTTTTAACTTAAGCTATCTATCGTAGTATTCCTTTATAATCCTTTTTTATATCTGTAAGGTTGGTAGTAATGTCCTCTCATGTCTACCTTCAGTGATTTGATCTTTTTTTTTTGGTCAGTCTAGCTAAATGTTTGTCAATTTGTTGAACTTTTCAAAGAATTAGCTTTTGATTTCATTGCTTTTCTCTATTTTTAAATTCTCTATTTAGTCACTTTCTACTCTAATCATTATTTACTTCTTTTGCTTGTATTAGATTAGTTGGCTCTACTTTTTCTCGTGTCTTAGGTAGAGGCTAATGTATTGATTTGTGATTTTTTTTAATGTCGAAAATTATAGCTATAGATTTCTTTCTGAGAACTGCTTTAGTTTCATCTCACATGTTTTGATATGTTGTCTTCATTTTCATCTCATACTATTTTCTGGTTTTCCTTTTGATTTTCTCTTTGATTCATTGGTTATATAGGAATGTGTTGTTTAATTTTCACATATTTATATGTTTCTCGATTTTTCTATTACTGATTTTAAATTTCAACCCATTGTAGCTGAAAGACATACTTGACATTATTTCCTTCTTTTTAAATGAAGAAGAAGAAATGACTTTTTAAAATGGCCTAGCAGATGTTCCATTCTGGAGGGTAGTCCCTGTGTGCTAGAGAAGAGTGCAAATTCTGCTGCTGTTGCTAAGGGGCATTGTCCAAGGATGTCTGTTAGGTCAACCCGATTTATAGTTGTTTAAGTCTCCTGGTTCTTTCTTCATCTTTGACTTTGTCATTTCATTCATTATTGGAAGTGGGATGTTGAAGTTCCTGCTTATTACTGTTGCATAGCCTACTTCTTTTTTCTGTTTGTTGTACTCCATATTTTCTGGTAATTGTCAGGTGCAAATTTTTTTTTTTTTTTTTTGTGCTAGGGATCGAACTCAGGGCCTTGTGCTTGCAAGGCAAGCACTCTAACCACTGAGCTAAATCCTCAGACTCAAAAATGTTTAAAATTATTAAATCCTCTTTGTGAATTTGATCCTTTTATCATTGTAAAATGTCACTTATCTCTAATTAAAACTTTTGTGTTGGGTTTTGTCTTATGTTAGTCTAGCTGCTTCATTTTTCTTGTGGTTGCTGTTTACATATTTATTTTTCCATTCTTTTACTTTCAATCTATTTGCAAATCAAAGCTATGTATCTTATAGATAAAATATAGTTGGATCTTGTTTTTTCAGTCCTATTTGGCACTCTTGTCTTGTGATTGGATTCACTTTTAATATTATATAATAGTTTATTTAATAGTATACAATACATATTGTACATTTTATTACAGATGATTATGATTATACAAGTTGTATATTATATAGTAATAAATATAAATAATTATTCAATAATATAGTGCTAGTATGATATGGTCAATATGGTTGGATTTGTGGCTGCTATGTCATTTTTGTTTTTGCATTTCATATGAACTTTTTGATCGTCTATTCCTTCTGTACTACTTTATTTTGCATTAAGTGAATATTTCTTAATAAAGCACTTAAATTTCTTAATACTTTGGTATTTTTCATCATCTATCATCTATCTATATTTTAGTGGTTGCTCTATGGCTTCCTATGTTCATCTCAACTTATTATAATCACTTTCTGATTTATAGTAACAATTCCAATGAGATATAGAAATGTTATTCTCATATAGGTCTTTTTCCTCCCTTCTTTCTAGTTGTATCAATTATCACACATATTACATTCATAAATATTGTAAATCCAACCATCTATTGTAGTCATTGCTGTACATAATTTTGTGTCTTTTAAAGAAGGAAGGAGAGTAAGAATATACTTACAGTTTTTGTTATGTTGACCTTCTTCGGTATCATCTTTATTTCTCTTTACTTGTTCCTGTGGATATAAATTACTATTTGAAATCATTTTCTTAGCCCAGTACAGCTTTTCTCCCACCCAATTCCTTTATGCTGTTAATGGCAGATATAGTCCATGTATCTATGTCTTATATGTCCAATAATATAGTAATACTATTGTTTTAAACAGTAGGGGCATTTGTTCATGGGATAAAACCTTGAACTGTTTAACATTTTTCTTTTACCCTTTTTCTTGTTTAAATCTGTGTGTGCTTAAGAGGTAGAGGCAAAGGAAGAGAACACACTGACTCACAGTTAGTCTGGGGAAAATCAATTCCCAGTGAGAAGAATCCCACAGAAGAAATGATCAGGTTAAATTATTTTGGCAACACTGTACAGAAATTAAGGGCAGATGATTTTTTGCCACTTTCTAGTGGAGTGACTTTGAGCAAGTAAGTTATTTTGTTTTCCTGAGCTTTGTTTCCTCCTCAGAATAATGTGTAACAATATCTATGTGGTGTTGGGATTTAAGTGTTGCGACATATGCCAGGTGTTCAAGGAATGAGTTGTTATACCACACACACACACACACACACACACACACACACACACACGCAAATCAGAGCTTATCTCTGCAAGGGGGAGGGAGGGAGGACACCAGGGGAGGAAGCGCAGCGACCCATGGTTTTTTTGGTTGTTATTAGTAAGGTTATTTAACTGAAAAGCAAAGTGGAATTTGAGCACCAGGGATGTAGGACCAATTAATATGATGTGAAACTTTTCTAATATTTTTTCCTGTCTTAGAATACTGCTGCACACATTTGGAAGACAGATTGTCAAAATCCCCTGTGACTACACAGTGGGGTGGTTTTTGGTTCATTATTTCTATGGCAAAACATCTTATTTGTAGGTCTACTATTTATATGTATATTTGCTGGAGAGCTGTGAAAATCAGCAGAATGAGGAGAAGAGGGAATACTTGTCACTAACATACTCTCTTTGTTTTTCCTGGAGTCACAGTATAAATTGGCTATGGAGAAAAGATTAAAAATGTTCTTTCATAAAGCACATCTTAATTTGTTGGTTGTGGTATACGAAAACAGGTAGCAGAGCATTGAGATAATCAGAAAAATCTGCCAACACAGAATGTGCTTTTATGATGTATTTTGTAGTGATTGTGAATCCTCACATATTCCCTTCCCCGTTATCTTCATGCTGCTTTGAATCATTTCTTTCATTTGTTTTTTGAGATGGATCTCATAATGTAGCCCAGGCTGGCCTTGAACTCAAGGCGATCCTCCTGCCTCAGCCTCTAGAGTGCTGGGATTACAGGCATGCACCATGGTGCCCAGCTAAAATCATTTTTCAGATAAAATGTACAGGTTGTAATCAAGTGTATGGACAGAACTTTTAACAATATCAATATTTTAGAGAACATTATCAGGAAAAAAGAGAACTCATAAAGAAAACTGAGAAGTGATCTAGTCCGCTGAAAATCCCGTCTTCTTGATGGACTTGGTCCTTTTATCATTATCAAGCGAGAAGGGATCTGATCAGGTTTTAGGAGCTAACACATTGTCATGTCTTCTACCTGGCTGAACCCGGACTTCATGCACTCATAGCCGGGCTTCTGGGAGGCGACTGGATGATGGAAGTGATACAGGATTAGTGTCACATTCATACCTGGTGTGTGGTGTGACTCTGGGAGGTGAAGCCTGGTGGGAGGAGGCGGGTCGCTGTAGACACAGCCTGGAGATAGACATATAGATATAACCCTCCTACCTTGAGTGCTCGCTGCTTCCAGACTGCTACACCATGAACTGCTTCCTGCCTGCCACATCATAAACTGCTTCCTTCCAGGCCATGAACTCCCTTCCCTCTGCCACGCCGCCCTTTCTTGGAGCCAGCTGGCTGTGGACTGAAACCTGTGCCCACTGGGAGCCAAAATAAACCTTTCCTCCTTTGTAGGAGTCAAGTAATTTGTCCCAGCAATGAGCAAGTAAGTAAGATGCACATCTTCCATATGGGGAGATCATACAGAGTACCTTTTCCAACAAGGCAAGACCTGTATCCAGAAAACCTAACCCTTTTCTTCTCCCAGCTGCTAGGTTAACCACTAGGCATACATCCTGGCACATCCAGCTGGGGGGCCTACTCTACGTGAAAAGAGAAGAAAGAGATTATTCCCCAAAGAGGCTGCAAGAATTAGCTGCCATGCACTGGCAGGAGCCAGGGTGGCTAGTGAAAGAAATTAGAAAATAAGGCTGAATTATCAAGAGCTCATTGACTCAGGGATCTCTCCCAGTGGAAGGAGGGATGGCTCTCAGGGACTTGGAGAAACTGATGGTTCATACTATATGAAGTGGAAATGCTTGAATGGCCGAGGCAGACGGGTGGCAGAAAGGATTTAAAGTCTTAGGAAACGGGTCTGTTGGAATATGTATTACACGAGACCAGAAGGCTCATCAGATTATCTTCCACAGAGGGACCTAGAAGTCCCATCATTCAGACTTGGATGTGTCAAAGCTGGCTGAGAAAGTAGATGTGACCTGCTAATTACAAAATCCCAGGGCCCATGCGCAGAGCAGCTCCCAAAGGCCTGTAGTTTGTGAGAAGTTGACAGGTTTCTGACTTGGCCTAGACTTGGGCAGCCTGAGGAGCGGGTGATACAAAAAGGACAGTCAACTTCGAGCTTTTGGCTCTTGTGGTCTCTCTCGCATGGTGGTCCACCCTCGTACTGTAGAGTATACTTCTTCTCCTACTTTTAGTTGGCCTAAACTTGCTCTGCAGAGACTGTTTCTTTTCCTACCTTTAATAAATGCAAAACCCTGCTACTGTTTGCACTTGTCTCGACCAATTCTTTGCTTGGGAAAGAAAGAACCTAGAAGGAAACTCTAGAAGGAAACTCCAGCACCCCCAAGTCTGGTAACAAAAATGTCAGGAATGTAGCAATAAGACAGGCACCAGTGTAGTTGGGAGGATGGGCACTGGCTCTTCTCTATAGGCCAGGGCTGGTGGTAGGAGATCCGGGTACAAAGCTGGGCTCGCCAAGAGCAACAGGGATAAGAGTCCTGAGTGAAACAAGACCAGTTGTTGATCCTAATTGCCTGAACCAGAAGAAAACAATTATGATATTGACTGGCAAATCTGTGGAGACAGCCAAGGGGACTTAATTCACAAGCGATTTGTGGAGATCGAGGGAACATGGCATCCTCAGGGGCAAAATGACTTGAAAGTCAACAAGTGTGCTGTTTTGTACAACCAACAGGAAGCAAGCCGGGATGAACAGAAGGCTAAGTGCAAGTTCCCTAATAAGAAGCTGTGATGCCCTGCTCAGTTCCTAAAGGAACTGGAAAGTAAGCCAATTTTCAGATCCTGAGCATACCGACTAAAAAAGTGACTAGGTTGCCGGGTAAAATATATGGTATAGATTCTCTGGGCTTTCTCCTAAAGGAATAACGGCTCTTTCTACTCAGTCCTCCTTCCTTCTGTTGCTATTTCTTTTCCCGAATGGGCAACCATTTCCCCTTGTTTACCTTGTTATTTTGGTATTTATCTTCATATTTTTAAACAACATGGCTGTATTGCTAAAATTGATTTTTCCATTTCAGACATTATCTATTCCGCTATGGAAGAAGAAGACTTAGTTCTCTTTCCTTCTGCTTCTAACATCCACACGTGTATTTGCCATAGTTCTTCTACTCCCCAGATTACTTTGGGGAAGTCAATACTCAATGTGTACATTGTGATGTCTAAATGATTGCTACTGGGCTCTAAGCCACGTGGTAAATAATGACTACACTTCTCTTCTTGCACGAGAAAGTTAGCTGGTGTCTTGCATTTTTGTTTTGTTTTTAAATTTCCTTAATTTTTTATGTGCCCATCACTTCAAGCCCAAGTGCGTAAGTAACCTCTCAGTATGTTCAGCCACATCAAGTAGTCTGTCAATTTCATCTTCAAGAAGTCTTTCTTATGGAGCCTCCCGACATAGCCTCAGCAGAATTCATTGTCTTCCATGTTTGGTGTCCAGATGTCCCCTGATTCTTCTCTTACCATCTTAGTTACTGTCTTAGTTACTTTTCTCATTGCTAAGACAAAATATACAACACCCAAAGTTAAAAGAGGAAAGGTTTATTTAGCTCACAGGTTGTGGAAGTTTTAGTTCACAGTTGGCTGACTCCAAGGCAAGGTAGCATGGCTGAGGGGCATCATGAAGGAGAAACAGCTCATGGCAGGAACAAGGCAGCAAGTCAGCAAGCTACAAGGGACAATTAGCAACCTCCTTTCTATCCCTTATATCTTTTCTAGGCTATCACCCTTAGGGCAGTAGCACTCACATCCAGGGTAAAGCAGCCTTAATCCTAGCATTGCACCATGAATCAATCCCAGCATTACATCCTTGATCCAAGCAGCACATGCCCTAGATACAGGCACCTCAGAAAAGACCCACCTATAACTGCATGAGGCTTTGGAGGTACATCTAAATACAAGCCATCACACCATCATCTAAGAGTCCACAAGTGCCTGGAACAGGTTAGAGCTCCTGTTTCCTATAATCTGTGTCTTCTTTTTGGGCTTATTTACTCACTATGTTAGAGAATTTAACAATTATTTGCACAGAAAGAAAGATTTTTTGAGAATACAAATGTCTGAAAGTGTCTTTATTCTACCCTTCCAACTTATTTATAATTTGGTTGGTTCTAGAAATTTAGGTCAGGATAATTTCCCTGCAGAATTTTGAAGGCACTGTTATATTGCCTTTTAGCTTACAGTATTACTGCTTCAAAGTCTAAAGTAATCCTAGTCAAATTTTCGGATGACTAGTATAGATCAGATTGTTCCATATTTATCTTTGTGATAATCTGATTCGTGATCTTTTTGCTCTTCCCAGTATTCTAAAAAGTCCTTAGATATAGACAGGTCTGGGTTTCTTGTCACTAATTGGGGTGGGCACTTGGAGTGCCCTTCCAATCTGTGAAGTCATCTTCTTTAAATATGGGAACTTAGATTTTTTTCTTTTATGATTTCTTGTCCTTTTCTTTCTCCTTTTATTTGTATATTAAACATTTTGTGTCCCCTTATTTCCCTCCTTGTTTTCTATATCTTTGTCAATTTGCTCAGCTTTTCAGGAGATGTCTTCAAACATATCTTTAAACCCTTCTGTTGAATTTTCTTTCTGCCATGGTGACAAAATGTCAGAGATAATCAACTTACAAGGAAGAAAAGGTTTATTTTGGCTCACGGTTTCACTCCCTGGTTACTTGGCTCTGTTGCTTTGGGCCTGTGGCAATACAGTATATAATGTCAGGAACACGTGCCAGAGAAGCCCTGTTCACCTCCTGGTGGCCAGGAAGCAAACAGAGAGACAAGAAGGGGCTAAAGGCCCCACATCCCCTCCAAGACCATGCCCCCAGTGACCTAACTTCCTCCCAGTAGACCCCACCTCCTAAAGGTTCCTCCACCACCTCCCAACAGCACCACAAGTTGGCAACCAAGTTTTTGGCGCATGCATCTTGAGGAACACTTATCTAAACTCATAGATCAGTGAGCTCAGACAGCTTATCTCAAGCCAAAGTGAAGGGTGGGAGCACAGCAGCTCTGGGGAGTTTGAGTCAAGAGTCTGTGTATTTCATTCTAAATCTTAAAGTAAGAGCAGCCAAGTATCATGCTCTTTTACTTTCTCAGCTCAGATGAGAGAAAAAGGTTGCATGGGATTGATTGGGTGTTAGTCATAAGAATAACATTCGAGAGTGCAGGTTGGCAGCAAAAACATGACTACCAGGGGCTCACCTTTGATAGCTGGGAGAATAATTTTCGGAGAGTAATAGGTATGTATGGAATAGGGAGATATCACTAAAGACATGTTTCTTTTACCTTCTCTGAGAGTTACCTGGTGTGTCAATTTGAGTAAGAAACATCCAGTTAAATCTGACCAGCATAGTTCTGGGTGTGGCTGAAGGTGTTTACTGAAGATAGAAGACCCTCCCTGAGTAGGCTTGTCACCTGAACAGATAAAAGGAAAATGAAGAAGGAAGGGTTAGGGTTCTCTTTCTCTGGAGGAGCTCCAGTCTTCACCTTTACCTTGGATGTTATCACCTGGCTTCCAGGGCAGACTCCTCAGCCTTCTGGCACAGATCCCGGAGCCTGCCATCACAGACCCTTAGGCCTACTTGACACAGACTCTCACAGGAGACTAGAGCGAGGTCCAGGCCTTTGACTAGATCCTTCGGATCTCCAGTGCACAGACAGCCCTTTTGCACTATTGCATAAATGACTCTGCGGGCGGCCATTGTGAAGCCAATCTCGCAAATTCTTATATATTTATATATATCACATTAATTCTGTTTCTCTAGTAGCACTTATGCATACCCTTCTTTCCTTTCTTTTTTCTTCCCTCCCTCTTTCCTCCCTTCCCTTCTCTCCCTTCTTTTCTTTCGTCCTTCCTTGGTACTGGAGATTAGACACAGGGTGTTCTACCACTGAGCTACATTTACGTCCTCTTTTTAATATTTTATATTTTGAGACAGGTGCTGGCTAAATACTCAGGCTGACCTTGAACTTCCAATCATTCTGACTCAAGCTCCTGAGTAGCTGGGATTACAGGCATGCGCCACTGCATCTGGCTCTTGAGTTTCTTTTCTTTTGCACTGAATCACATCTCTAGACAATTTTTTAGCTTTTATTTTGAGACCAGGCCTGGCTAAGTTACCCAGCCTGAATTTGAACTTGTGATCTTCCTGCCTCAGCCTCTCAAATTGCTGGGATTAAAGGTGTGTGCCACCACACCAAATTTCTAGGGCTTATTAATGAGACTTCTTTAGTACTTACTGTACCTGAAAATTTTCAGTATGTGTTAGATTCCAGAATTTAAAATCATCTACAGACAGAAAATAGTGTGCATTTAAAATCAGTCTTTTATGGACTGGTTCATAAGCTTGGGTTCATACAAGAATTCCTTGGAATAGGTGCTTTTTAGATGCAAAAACAAATTTATTGCCAGTTATGTTTGAAAAGTAGACCTCATTTTTAAGAGTAGTTTTAGGTTCACAGCAAAACTGAGTGGAGGATATAGGATTCCCTTATATACTCACGCCCGCCATGCACAGCCTTCCTCATGATGACATCTGCACTTTAAAAGTGGGTGCTCGGGACTGACCTCTAGAGATTCTGGTTACTCTCGTGAGATGGAATCTGGAACTCTGTGTTTCTAACAAATCCTAAGTGATACTGATACTCTACCCACAACCACACCCTGAAAACCACCTGGATATAAAAAATATATTTTAGACATAAAAATATTATTTGAAGCAATTATTGGTTTTTTGTTTCTTTTAGAAAATATAGGGCTGGGGATTTAGCTCAGTGATTAGAGTGCTTGCCTAGGAAGCGCAAGGCCCTGAGTTCGATCCCCAGCACCAAAAAAAAAAAAAAAAAAAAAAAAATATATATATATATATATATATATATATATATATATATATATAGCATATGCTATTGTTATACAGTTTAGTCATTATTTTGAGTTTAACCTGATTAGCTTTTTGAAAAAATCTGATTTTATTTCAGGAGCCAAGAAGATGCTCAAGTATATTATGAAAGGTATTTAAATGTAAGACTTAGGTGTTTAGTATCCTGTTGGGGAGTCATGCTGCTTAACTCTGTAGTTTGGATGGCCACCAGGGCAAACTCTTCTTGGCAAAACTTGGCTTATAAACTTGCTGCTAAAAGTTCTTAGTAAAAATGCAAATTGAGAATTGAGATCAATGAGGGCATGACATAATATCATAATTGTCATATCCACCTCATCACCTGTTGCCCTAATCAGTTTTCTGGGAAAGAAGTTTCTTATCTTCCAAAAAGAAGTCTTCAATTCACTATATTCTCATATAGGTCACTGTCATAACAATGACATTGGACTTAATTTTTTTTAAAGGCAAGTGCAGGCTATCTTACTATGTGACTCAGGAATGGATTCATGGAGCAAAAAAATTTTAAAAGTTAATCCATCGTTGACTTAATTTTCAGAATGAATTATTATTCAATTTCCTTCTTTTCCTCATTAGAAAAGTAATTGTGAGGCAAATGTGGCAGCACCCAGGAGGCTGAGGCAGGACTCTGCATCAAAAAAAAAAAAAAAGTAATGATTCATCATCAGTGGATGTTTTTCACAGGCCTAACACTGCTTTAGTGAATGGATTTTACATTCTGGCTTCAAGTAACGAGTATATGCTGTGTCCACAACTCATGCCTGAAACCTCTCACTAAACTGTAGTCATGTAATGCCCTCAATAACCTACATTTTTATTAGGGTATCCTGCTGTGACGCGATCATTTCCCGTGTTCCTAATTCCCACAGTTCTGTGAATAGCACCGTTATGTGTTTTTGTTTCCTCTGCTTATACTAGTAGAACCACAAGCTTTGTATCGTCTACACAGCCCTCTATTTGTTTTGTCACTATGCATATTAGTCAGGACTCTTGGTAGCAAGTAGTAACAGAGTGTGAAATTCCAGTCAGCTTAATGGAAAATAGGACTTTCCTGGAAGGATCCTGGGGTAGTTCACAAAATATAGGAGCCAGGCCACGTAGAGGAGCCCCAGGTACGCGAATCAGCAAACTGGGGGGCGTCAGAATGTTCTCCTTGTATCTGTAAGACAGCTGTACCTTGTATTTTCCACAAGGCTTGGATTCCAGTCTCAGACTAAAGTCACGCCCCGACTGCCTCACGTACATTCAAAAACTGGCCTCTAGTTTCAACTCGGACAGACTGGGGGAGGCATTCTCATTTATCTACCTTATGTCATCTGCCTGTTCTTTGGACTTACGAATCACTGTGAGTCATGGGATGTTATGCTATTGGACCCGCTCAGCCTACACCAGGTGCTATGGTGTATGTGTGCTTGTGTGTGTGTGTATGAGAGAGAGATACAGAGACAGAGAGAGAGAGAGCTGGTCCTTGTGACGAAACCAGTATATGGTCTTTAGGATTTTGAGAGCAAGTTGCTGGAATAAGGTGAAAGCTAGGGGGGCACAGTACTGTGGGAGAAGGTGGGATGGAAAGACTGTGACACAGGTTCTATGAAGGGTCCTTAGCAAGAAGAAAACCTACCCGAGAAAACATCATCTTCAACAATCTTAAGTGCCTCCGCCAACACAGGGTGAAAACAAACAAACAAGCAAACAAACAAACAAACATGCGTGCATAATAAAAAACATCAAGTAAGGAGGAAAAGGGGTGGCGGCTTCCCAGATCTGCCATCACCTAATGATTTTGTTGATGAGGCCTGTTAGCATAATGCTATTCCAATACAGCTTACACGTAGGGTATGATTGCAATTTGGTTTGTTGTGGTAGAAATCCAATCATTATACCCATGAAACCAGGAGCGACTGTGAATAACAATAATCTAAGCACCAGGGCTTATAACAAGCCCAGATCTTCTTCTGTGTAGCTGCCTCCTACAGGTTTTGGCTGTAACCTTTATGACCATAGAGAATAAACCTGATTCCTTTTTTGTCTGGCAGCCGTTCAAATATTTGAAAACAATTATCATGGAGTCCCTGAGTCATTTCCTTTTCAGACTAAACACTATCAGCTTTTCAACCTTTGTCTCACAGAATATAATTTAAAATGTCTTGCTGGTGAACTCACTCCAGGTACTTTCTTCCCAGGGCAGAGAAGAGTGGGATTATTGCTTTCTTTCTGATGGATAATAGGTATCTAAAATTGCAGCCTAAAATCGCATTAATAATTTTAATAGCATCCAATAGATAACCCCTGAGCTTGATTAAAGCTCTAGGTCCTTTATACCTGTGCTGTTTCTGGTCTAGGTTTTCTCCACTGTGTTTGCATTCATTTACTGGAAGGCTCTGCTGAGGCCTTCTCATTAACTAAATACATTTTTGCTACGGAGAGAGGATGGTGGGCTCGGTACTGGAAGAGGGAGGAGTTCTACTACTGCTGGGTCCCTTACACTTCTGTGGCCCAGGGAAACCAGAGATGGCAGAGATCAGGGTCAGGGTTAACCCTTGCGGAGTAGGTGAGTCGCCTGGGGTGCAAAATTCCAGGGGCTTTGTGACTACAGCATGCACGGTGTGCTGTTCTGTACAAGGTTCTTGTGCAGTCTCCTTTTGGTTTATTGCTTTGGATAAGCTGGAAACATACATCAGGTAGGAGGGGGCAGGAGTTGGTCATTTTCACTTTGTGAAGAACATAAAAAGTATTCACAAAATATTTTAGATTCTGCACAAAGGACTATGCAAACACATTCCCTTAGTACTCACCAGGGAAAATGATGGCAATTCTGAATACGTGGCTGGGTTTGTCCTTCTGAGAGGGTCCCATGACAGCACTGTAAGGAGAGAAGGGCAGAACTTTTTGCCCTCAGTGTGTAGGTGTTTGTGCTCGAGGTGACCTTTTGTCGGTGGATGTTTGATGTCATTGTCTAAATTTGCCTTCTGAACTATCTCAGGGTCCAGATTGTCCCATCTGCAGAGATACAGCTCAGAACATTCAATGACTTGCTGATGGCCAGTGCCATAGAAAAGCCCAACACAGAAAATTTGGAGAAAATAAAAAACTTCAGCTATGATTATATAACTAAGACTCAGACATAAAAGGAGATAAATCAAAAGGGAATGGCCTCTAAGAGGGAGCAGTAGAACCCTTTCCAGGAAAACAAAGAGAAAGGAAGCAGAGGCCACGGTAGGTGGAACACCCCCTTCATCCCTCAGGAGAGGTTGCCCTGTCTGGCTCACACCAGTTCTATTTGAGGACTCTGCATTTAAGCCTTCTCAGTGAAAGGGAGCAGGAAGTTTGTGAAACAGGGTTACTAATTTAAGACTCAGTCTAGAGCCTGTTCAATTAAGAAGAGACACTCGTAATTCCGTAATTTATATAAGTGCAAGTTGTCATTAGGGTTCTTGCCTTTGATAAGGTGGGTTTGGGAGTCACCGTGGAAGAAAGGAAGGAGACACTGGAATCTTTATTTTCAGAATATAATCATATGTTATTAATCATATGTCATTAAGATTAGTTGTAAAATGTCAAAGATCACGGAAAAATAAAATATACAGTGAAATTCAATTCTATGCTTCTGGCTCCCAGAGAAAGCAACTGTTTAAAGTTTGGTGCACAGCCAATACTCTTGTGCCTTAAAAATTTATCATTGCGGACTGGGGATTTAGCTCAGTGGTTAGAGTGCTTGCCCTGCAAGCACAAGGTCCTGAGTTCGATCCCCAGCACCAAAAAAAAAAAAAAAAAAAAATTTATCATTGCATATATATCAGAATTCTTCAGAGAAATGGAGCCAATAGATTGTGTGTGTGTGTGTGCGCGCGCACGCGCGTGTGCCTGCGTGTGCTCATGTATGTGTATAGTCATGCCCTGCATGATGATATCTCCATCAGTGACAAACCATGTATACATTGACAGGTCCCTAAGATTATAATGAAACTGAAACATTCCCATTGCCCAGTGATGTTGTAGCCATTGTAATGTCAAAAGAATGCATTACTACTGTGTTGTGGGAATGCTGCTGTAAACAAACCTACTATGCTACTAATCATATAGACTTATAGCACATTCAATTATATATAGCGCATAATACCTCACAGTGATAATAAATGACTGTTCCTTGTTTATATATTTACTATCCTATACTCTCAGTCGTTCTATTCGGATGTACTCATACATGTAAGAGAGAAAAAAGGAGCCTTCTCTCTGATAATAGTAAGAACTCTGCATTGTGGCATATTGGTTGCTGAATGACAATAATTTTCTTCCTGTACATATTCTTCAGACTTTGTTTTCTAATTTAAATTTGTTTATTTCTAGGCGTGTGGCCTGCCATTCTATAATTTCTTTCCATTGTACTGATAGGTTATTTCATCGTTGCTTGGGTCTGTAGCTTCCTCTCCCTTGAGTTATTTTTTCATTTTGTTGGGTTATCTCATTAAGTTAAATTTAAAAAAAATTAAATGTGCATGAGAACAGATTTTTTTAAACTTCACACATGGTTGAATTGACTATTTTGTCCTCATTCCTGAGTCTGGCTTATTACAGAATTAGGTGTTCACAATAATTTTCCCTCAGGTGTCTGTAGGTATTGCTCCATTTTTTTCTAATACCTACTTTGTTGTTGAGATCACAGATACCAGTCTGAACCTCATTTTTTGGAGGTTTTTGTTTGTTTGTTTTGATCTTGCCTTTTCATCTCTGGAAGCTTTAAGAAGCCTCGTTATCTGCAGTGCTGTGAAATTCCATGGGACATGTGGATGTGGGTTTTTATTCATTCACCTTGCTTAACCTTTTGCAAGACTCGTTCCATCTAGAGACTTTTTCTTTTAGATTTGGGAAATGTTTTCGCACCATTTCCTTAACGCTCTGTGTTCTATGTTCCCTGTTTTTTCTTTCTCATATGCTTATCAGTTACACTAGACTTTCAGGACTGACTTGTATGAATTTTAATCTTTTCTTGTATTTTCCATTTGTTTCCCTTTTTTCTCCTTTGAAAAGTCAGATTAATTGAAGCATAACTGGTGAATAACAAATTGCATTTATTTGAAGTGTATGCTACGGTAAGTTTTGACACAGGTATACACCCACAAAGCCATCACCGAAATTGAGATAACACATCCATCACCCCCTCAAAAGCTTCTTGCTGTCCGTTAGTATCTCTTCCTCTCTCTCTCCCCCTCTTTTTTCCTCCCTCCACCTCCCTCCTTCTTGCCCCTTCCTAGCTTTGCTCTTTCTCCCCAGGAAACCATTGATCTACTGTCTGTCACCACAGATTATATAATTTGCACATTTAGACTCTTATATAAGTGGAATCGTAGAGCATTTGCTTTTCTCTCTTCTTTCACTTAGCCAGATTATTCTGAGATTCATCCATGAATTTGTATGCATCAATAGTTTATTCCTATTAATTACTGGGTGTTATCCCATCACCTGGATACACTACAGTTTGTTCATCTAGTTACTGATGAATGTTTGGGTTGTTTCCAGTTTGGGACAGCTCCAAATAAAGTTCCTGTGAACGCTCTTGTGCTAGTCTTTGTGTGAACATATGCTTGCTTTTCTCCTGGGCAACTAGATCATATGGTAGGTGTATGTTTAACTTTTTATGAAACTGTCAAACTGTTTTCCAAAGTGTTGGCACTATTTCTATCTCTTCTTATGAATGATTAGTTTCAACAGACATATTTTTAAATTTTGATCTTAAATCTTTTGATTTAAAAAAATCTTTATTCTTGGATTTCTCTTTTTTTCAATGGCAAACTTTATTTGATGAGCACCTCTACATGCTCCTGCTATGATGTGCTGCCTCACCAGAGGCTCAAAAGCAACAGGGCCAATTGATCATGGACTGGAATCTCTGGAACTGTGAACCAAAGCAAACCTTTTCTCTTCATAAGTTGATTTTCTCAGGTATTTACTATAGTAACAGAAAGCTGACTAACACATAAATGAAAATAGCCATCATGCAATTGAAAGTAATTGACTGATTCTTAAAAGGTTTAGAATTGGATTCCAGTGGAGGACAATACATTTACTATAGATCAGGAGTTTGAAATTTAATAGGTACTGAAACAATGTTGAAAAGGAGTATATTTTGCCATGTAATTTGGTAATAACATGCAGTTGACAGAAAGTGGAAGATGGCAAGTACCTTAATAGCTGTTTTTATTATTTTATATATCTTCTTTTCTATTGAAAGCTAAACAAAATATTTATGCATATAGTGTTAAGAGAAAAATTTGAGTACTTTTTTTTTTTTTTGTGGTACCGGGGATCGAACTCAGGCCCTTGTGCTTGCAAGGCAAGCACTCTTGAGTACTTTTAGGTAGCATTAGTAAATATCTTTTTAAAATCAGATTTTATAGCGTTTTTAAAATCCCTGAGGACTGGGGATTTAGCTCAGTGGTTAGAGTGCTTGCCTTGCAAGCACAAGGCCCTGAGTTCGATCCCCAGCACAAAAACAAAAACAAAAACAAAAAACTCTATGAGTATTTTCATGAAGTAAAAACTTTCCACAGCAATTGAAACAAATTGTGCTTGGAGTCTCACAACTCACCTCTAAATCTTAGTATATCATTGAGCATCCTGAACTCATACTTATAAAAACACTGTTCTGTAATCCAGTGGTATGGCTCAATTTTTAAAAATCTTTCAAAGATGTTTCATAATTCCTTTAATAATTTGTTACACTTTAAAATTTGAAAAAACTTAGTAAACTTTTTAAATGTTAGAGACATGGTATACTATGCTAGACTCTATAAAAATTTTCCTTTCAAACAGTAAGTAACTAATTAAACAAAAAGAAATTCTGTATAGTGGTACCTTAGTATAGTACTCATCATTAGTTGGTTCTGGGAGGCAACTGATGAGTACCAAAAACAAAAGTGCCAAACAAATTTGCAATCCACACTGACAAGTTCTAGCTTGCATGCAAGTACCAAACATAGTGAGTACTAGAACAAAATCTGCTCAAAATGCTTTGAGTACCAAATTCGATGAGTTTCAAAGCAGTGGAGTACCAAGGTGTGATTATATTCGGAAAAATTTATTAGGAAAGTGATAATGAGATATATGACTAGATGACTAGATTAGAAGCTTTTTACCCACTTTGTATTACACCTTATCACAGTTAGGGTGGAGTTTCAACTTGATTGACTTAGGCATCTGCTCTGGGGATCAGACAAACAAGCACATTTCTGGATGTGTCTGGGTGAGTCATGGAGGCATGGCCTGGGGGGGTGGATCTATGTCAATCCCTCACCCCTCTGTTCCCTCTGCTCTTGATACTGTTCGTCTCTGCTTCCTGGATCCCATGAACTGAGACTCTTTGCTGCCCCATGCTCTTCTGCCGTTATGTTTTTGCTTTGGAGACTGTCTACCATTGACTAAATCTTATGAACCATGAGCTAAGTTAGACCTCTCTATTAAGTGGTAGCTGACAAGTATTTTGTGCCAGCAACAAGAAAACTGACTAATACAACCACTAATGACTATGTCATCTGATTGTTGCACAGATATACGCATCGAAGTTTAAGAACTACTAATTTAGTCATTTAACAAAAATGTATCAAGAATCTACTTTCTTATAAAGTCTAATGGTTGATGTTCTTGTACTTGATTTTCATGTAAGCAACATAAGCTCTTAGTGACCATACAATTTCTGCTTTGAGTCATGCTCACACTTTTATAGTTACATAAACCAAAGTGATTTGAGTGACTTTTTGCAGTAGCAGATTTTTTTTTCATTTAACTCAGATTTTCAATTTATTTTAGGCCTAGGATTCAATTTCTTTCCCATATATGTATGTCCTTGAAGGCTTCTAAAAGCTGCTACCTGTTTTCCACATGATAGGTGGCTGCATTTACCGGTAGGTGACATATTTATGTCATTTAAGAAGGTTTATGGCATATGTTTTGAACTTTGAGTGAAGTCATTACATAAATGTCACTTGTCATTATTCACCTGTGAGGGAAAATCTGCTTTAAATATAGTCAAGTGCTCCTGCCTAGAATAAAATAATATACTTCTTTGTTATGAATAAGAACCATTAGCTTCCATATCCTGTATCCTACTGAGCATGAACTTGATCATTTTTTGTTAAATTGGTCTATTTATTGAGAAGTTCTGTTCACTCTTTCATGCCGATTGTTAGTACTGTACATGTTATGTTGTAGTTCTCTCTAAAAACCACAGTGTACTCCAGGTAGTTAGCCAATAGTAATAACTTTATTGAGCAGTAAGAAAAACATCATACAGGAAGAACATTATACTGATAGAAGAAAAGGAAGAGAGGTGTAGGTGGCCCTTCTGTCTGCATATAATGAGAGGAAAGTGTAGTGTAGTAAG
Source organism: Hystrix cristata (assembly GCA_004026905.1). Lineage (NCBI taxonomy): Eukaryota > Metazoa > Chordata > Mammalia > Rodentia > Hystricidae > Hystrix > Hystrix cristata. The sequence continues at coordinate 50,376 of PVJO010013472.1, forward strand.
TTAGTGTCTGTGTGACCTGATCTCCACTTTCCTTGGTACAGCTTGTGCTACTTCCAAAGCTTAGGTAGCATGTAGAAAAACATTTGATCTAAATTAATAAAAGTAATTCTAGAATATTCCATTTCAGTTTTTGTTTTGGTTATTACTGTGTTGCCTATAAGAGGAGTGACAACTCTTGAAAATATTGGGGGCATAGGAGGAGAAAAAGAATTATTCTGATTGCTGTTCTTTTTTTTTCTTCCCATCTCAATCTCTACCTCCACACAGCATGAAGGATGTATTTCTTACCTCACCATGTTATTGGGTTACAAGTATTGTCACACATGAGAAATTGCTAGTGTTTTCTTCCTACCAGGGACATTATGGTTTCTGTCACCAAGTATCCATTAAGTGGTTTCCTTTGGTAATCTCTGTCTGAACAGTATCATGTTACTTCTATAGCTCTAAGCTTATGCAGTCCAGTAAAGCAGACATTAGCCCTATGTAGCCCTTTAATTTTAAATTAAATAAAATTATACTAAGAATTCATTTTTTCAGTTGCACTAGGTAAATTTCAAGTGCTTGTATGTGGTCAGTGGCCATAATGTGGGCATAAATAAAGTATATTTCCACAGTCATAGGCAATCTTGGACATCTCTGCTCTAAGGGAACTATAGTGTGGTGTGCTGCAAAGCAAGTTCTTGGAAAAGAGTTAGAAGGTAGACATGTTGAGATGGATGTCTGCAAGGCAGAGTACCCCAGTAGTCATCACTTAAGTTCTTTCTGCTCAACAAATCCCTTCTGGAAATGATCTTCACCAGCTCATTGGTATGGGGCCTGTGTGGTAATGGATTCTTCCACAACTTTGCTGTCATGGCCACTGAAGGCTTGTTCAAACATGTGCCTGACTCAAGTTGGGCTAATTTTAGTACCTGTGCTGTTTGATCAAGAGCAGGGTAGCTCATTTTAGGCCCACCTGTTTTGGAAATGTATGAATTTGGGACTCCGGAAGTTCACAGAACCTGTGTACTGAAAAGCTTGGAATCTCTCAGCATCTTGTTTTTTGTCACAGGGAGAAAATCTGAGATGTCCAAGTAAAATGGAGCCAGTATACGGAGAGAAGGTAAGAGGCAGAAAGTACAGACATAGCATTTGGGTTCCTACATCTACCTGATTCTGAGTTTTATTTCTAAATGTACATATTTATAATTAATTTTCCAATTTCTTTATGCTAGTTTAAGTTGCTGTCATTTGCAATCAAGAGTATTAAC
>PVJO010013473.1:0-51697 GCA_004026905.1 Hystrix cristata
TTGCTGCAGCAGAAGGCACCGCCATAAGGTGCACTGTAACAGCCAGGGCTCTTCCCTGCCCCTGCAGCATTCCAGAGTGTTACTCTGCCACAATAACCAGCTTTCTCATTATTAGGATTCTGCTGTTATTTTGCAAAAGCCAGTTGAACAGAACACTTCCCCTTCAGGTTCCTGCTGCTTTCTCTTGTTTGGTTTCATAATATTGCAGATATTTTCTATTGTCTCCTGTACCCCATGGTTACAAAGTCAAACAGGACAAAACAGCTGTGCATAGGCGGTCGAGGGGCCTCCGGAGCAGGCTGGATGGCCCAGTCTCTCCACCTTGGCTCAGCTGCTGATTAAATGGAAAGCTTCCCAGAGAGGCAGCAGGGAGAGGAGCTGCTGGGGAGCTTGGGGCCGGCCCTTGGGCTGGTTGCAGCAATTTCCTGTGCCCACAGAGCTCTGACTGCCAAGATAAACACAAGTTTTGGGAGAAAGTTTGAATCCCAGGAGATTTTCATTTTGGAAAAGGAACTAGTAAGACAGTCACTGTGTTGGCCCAAGGAGTTGTGTTCCTCCACACCCAGCTTTGCACACCCTGCGTGTGAAAGTCAAGAAGGACCTGGGGGTGAAGGATCATAGGTAAGACCAAGGACGCAGGTAAGAAGGAGACGAAGAAGGAGTTTGTAGGGCAGGTTGGCTTTTCTCTTTACCAATATGTGGTCTTGGGCTTGTGACCTTCACCTTCTTTCTTGCCCTTGAGGTTAGAATTGCTATAGGACTCCTACACACCTGCAGTGTTGTGGAAATTAAGTGTGAAACCAGTGTAAATCACTTGGCATAGTGCCTGTGTGCCTCATATGCATATGGGATAGTGGCTGCGAGTTTTATTAGCTATCTAATAGCTGACAGATTGTTCTACAGCCTTTGTTTCCCAAGGTGCCTGATCCACACTTCTTTTTTTTTTTCTTTTCTGGTGGTTCTGGAGATTGATCTCAAGGCCTCTGATCTGAGCTACATCCTCAGCTCTTTTTCTATTTTTTTGAGGCAGGGTCTCACTAAGTTACTAAATTGTACAGGTGAGGCTCAAACTTGTGATCCTGCTGCCTCAGCCTCCTAGAGTGCTGGGATTACAGTAGATGTGCATAACCATGCCTGGCTTTGACTCACACTTCTAGCAATTCCTGCCTGCTTCACCTTAAAGCATGTTCTTAATTAGATCTTTTTTTAAAACAACTGTAATTCATCCTGGTCTAAACCTGTGTCATTTTTAGCTACTGGGTTTCCTCACCTCCATCTGACGTGAGTTTCTTGTTTGGAATCCTCCAATGGCTTTGTGTAGCACTTAGGATAAAACCACAGACCTACTGGGCCTCAGCACCGTGGCCCGTGGCTGTCTTGCTGACCTCAATCCCTGGTGCTAATGCCCTTGCTCCCACACGCCAGCCACCTGTCTCCTCCCTCCTGTCTTTTCCCTCCTGTTGTAGGCAGGTTCTTGTTCTTCACAAGCAAAGATTTGAAAGGATGAACTTAGAGCCCTAAGGAAATTTATTTAAGTAACAAAAGAAAAGGAAACTGATTCTGCCGGGAGAATGTGTGAACAAATTAGCCAGATGCCACCAAAGTTAGGGATCTGAAAAGGGATGGGGGTGAGGCTAGGGAGTGAGCTAAAGATAGAGCATGCTTTGGAGAGCAGGGGGCAAGAGGGGCAAGAGAACGCTCGTGGTGTCATTTCTACTTATTCTGTCTCCATTCTCGTGAGACTTCCCCATCCTGTGAGAAGAGGGCATTTGGATTTTGTGCCCCAGGCTGACGTCTGGTCAAGGCTACTCCCTTAGGTCATGTCCATCTTCCCAGCCAGGTCAAGTCATGCCCTATCCCTACCTCACTCCCTTATTAAGCTCAGTCCACCAGGGGCCTAGCTCTTTCTGTTCCTGGGCTTGGGAGTCTCTTTCCCTGACATCTCTCTGGCTCATTTTCTCCCTCCCTCAGGCCTCTGTTGAAATAGTATCAGACAGAGAGGCAAAAGCAGCCTTTCCACTTCCTCCTCAGTGATCATTCATCTAATCACGTGTTTATCTGTTTGCCTCTGTGATGGGAACGAGCCTGGGAAGGCACATCTTTGTTTTCATGTCTCCCACTGTGATACCAGCAACAGCACAGGATAGATGCACAATGAATTATATTGTATAACAGAATTAATTAAGTATATTTATTGAACAAATAAATTTGGGTGTTGTAATGATTTGGATCTTAAGCCTCCCCCGAAGGCCCATGTCTTAATCCCCAGTGTCTGGCACCATTGGGAGGAGTGGAGGCTTTTGGAGGCAGGGCCTAGTAGGAGGAAGTGAAGTCATTGGGAGCATGGCCTTGGAAGGGATACTGGACTCTGGCTCCTTCTCTGCTGTGTGCTTCTGCCCACAGCCATGATGTACCATCCTGCCATCGGTCCACAGCAACAGGGCCGAGTGGGCATGGACTAAAATCTCTGAAACCAGGAACCAAAATAAACCTTTCTTCCTTATGAGTTGATTTCTCTTAGGTATTTCTAACAGTAATGGGGAGCTGACTAATACATCTATCTACCTGTAATTGTGTTTGGACAGATTATGGTCCGGGGCCATACTTCCAGGGACTTCTCACTTCCATTTATAACTCTGGTTTGCTGTCCTGCAGAAGTATGACCAATACAGTTTTCCGAGGAGTTAATCTTCTACATTTTAATGCCATTTTATCTGTGCAGTGGATAGGAAAAAAAGCATTTAAGATTTAATTGATGTTTAATGAATACTCGGATAGGCAGTGGAGTTTGGAGATTTTGAATGGTGCTCCTTCTTGGGGTGTGACAAGACCTTGGGCAGTTGAAGAGCTATGCACTGCCTCAGATGTACATCTTAACGTGCACAGGACATGTTGCTTCCACAGCGAAGAGCTCCCATGAGGAGCAAGTGAGCTGCAGTACCAGGCAAGCTGCCTGGCTGTGTACTAAAAGCCAGGTCGCTCTTGCTGCCCAGGAGACAAACTTGGAGGACTCAGGAACTCAGCCAGTTAAACAGTGAGGCAGAGGCAGGAAGAACTCTGTTCAGGTGACCGAGTCCAGATTTCCTGACACAGCCCTCCATGGCTGCCAGGCGCAAGGCCTTCATTGCTGCGAACAAGTTGAGATGGGGACACAGACAAAGCATCTCTGTCCTACCAGTGTGTCTCCTCTTGGCTTTCCTTCCCTTCCTCCCTTTCTCCCTCCTGCCACTGTCTCTTTCTTCCCTCCCTCCTTCCCTCCATTTATCCCTTTTTTCTTTTGGTGATGGGGATTGAACCCAGGGCTAGTAGGCACTTCACCACTAAGCTATAGTCCCAGCTCTCTTTATATTATTTTGAGACAGGATCTTGTTAAGTTGCCCAGTCTGGTCTCAAACTTGAGATCCTCCTGCCTTGACCTCCCTAGTAACTGGGATTACCACTGCAGGCAGGTGCCACCACACCAGGCCCGCCAATATGTGCTTGCTTGAGAGGAAAGCAGACTCATTGGAGGAGTGTATAATCCAGTGATGTGAACCTTTTAGAGCTTTCACTGATACAAATGACCATCTGTGGCACAGTGCCATAGGTTTGCCACCGCTGGTATAACCCCTCTGCATGACTTGATATGAGTCCAGGTATACCTGTGTCTTCTTCCCATGTCTGGCACTATTTTTATCTTGGACTTCAAGAGCACATGGATACATCCTAAACCTCACCTCTGCCTTGGGGAGCAGGAGGGAGGACTGGATGGTGTGGAGGTGGTCACAGCAAGAAGCTGGTCTCTCACCTGACTCTGCTGTAGGCCCGGATCCTTCCTGGGTGGCCTGACTTCCCTCCCTAGGCTAGGGTTATGGTGATGGTCCTGAGAAAAGTTCTACGTGCAGAGATTTGTAACAAAGTGTGAAGCTGCTTCTGGCTGGGTGACCCCAGCCCAACACAATTTTTCTGCCTAGCTTTTTTTTTTTTTTTTTTTTTCCTGGTGCTGGGGATCAAACTCATGCCCTTGTGCTTGCCAGGCAAGCACTCTAATCACTGAGCTAAATCCCCAGCTCTGCCTATCTTATTCTGAATATAAAATTTCATTACTGTGTATGTCAGCTGTGAGACCATTCAAGTGAGACCAGGGTCATCTTGATTCATTTTTTTAATCTATTAAGTTCTAGAATAAGTATAATTTATAAGTAAAATGAAAGTTCAGGAATTAGGCGTGAAGACTGAGAAAAATGTTGGATGCCAAAGATTTACTCTGTGTCTATGCTTAGTCCCCATTGGACTTAAAGGAAGAAAATGATGAGTGACTACACATCATTTGGTTCTCCTGAGGATTACCATGAGATTACATAGTACGATCCTGGATGAATCTGAGGCCAGGAAATGTGTGCTGAGTGCAGAAGGAAGCAGCAGACAATAGGAGACCCTTTGGGATCAGATCCACCAAGTCCAGGAAGAGCCTGCAGATGACAAGGGAAGCAATTGATTTTAAACCTCAGTACCTCCTTCCCTAAGAAAACCTTGGGCACACTGGGTATTTATACACAGTGTTATGCTGGCTCTGGAGAAAGCCTTTTAATCCTAAGTAAGAAATCAGCTGGTGTAACTTTTACAAACGTGGTTTGATTACAAGTGGTCAATAGAGAAGGGAATAAGATCACAATCAGATTTTCTCTTCCTTCCCTGCTGGGCCTGTGAACGAGAGGTGGCCATCATTTCTGTAAGAAAGCGATTAGCGTCTGAAGAGTTCCAGTGGCTGGTTTATAAAATAAGACGCTTAGACACACTGGGAAATGTCTTTAACGAAAGGAGATTTAGCAAGAGAGTTAGATATGAAGGTCATTGCCAAGAGACATTACACTGAGGCCTCAATTAAATTTTCCATTGGATTATCTGATGATAAGTAGTTGTGCCTTTGGGATTTTACTGTCTTTGATAAATGGCATGAGTCCAAAACTTAAAGCAACATAGGTCATAGCATAACATAGTCCTGGAAATAATGAGGCGTGCCATCACTAGATACAAAGCACTTAAATTACCCTGATGGAAGTATTTATTTTAAAGACTGCTAGGGATTATTTCTCCCCTAGGATGCGTGGGCTGTCCATCTGCATGCTGATGGGAAGGGGTTTCCAACTTTACAATTCCTTTCAGTGCCAACAGAATTTTCAGCATCGGCAGGAAGGAGTGGCTGCCTTCCAAGACCTGCCTTGCCATGTTACTGATCCGTCTGCTTCCTCCGCTATGGACTGTTTTTGTCCTCTGGCTGCTAGAAGACAGAGTGATGGCTTCCTAATTGGGTCCCCAGGCAGAGTCTGAACACCTGTGTCTGGAGGTGTTTGGTATAAACAATGGACTTTGTTTCTCTTGCTAAGATTTATTTATTTCTGTGCATGCATGTGTGCACCTGTGGGTAAGTCTATTTTTGTAATTGTCTTTCTTCCAAATATTATTGTTATCCATGAGGTACTTTCGTTTAAACAATTAAACCTCAACATTTAAAATTTAATACTTTCTAACTTTTGCTGAATGGTTGAACCTGAAACAAATGTTAAATACAAATAGTTCCCATCCCAATCCAGTGGCCAGACCTAAGACAGATGCGATGTGGCTGCCCCTGGGCATTAGATGCTTTATGTTTCAGGAGCTGTATGCTGATGCTATTTGCAGCCAGACCATTCTAGTCTCAGACCATTCTGTCTCCCCCTTGGTCTCCTCGGGAGCCGTGGCCTCCTGTCCCTCTCCTCTTGTTGGTTTGGCATCAACCCCATGGCGTCCCTGGCATAGATTCTTCCTCCTCCAGCTCTGGACCAACATCTGGAGAAGGTTACACATTAAAACCTGCTAGTGTTTAACCTGCTTGCAGCCCTGAACACTTGTCTTATGGGTGCTGTAGAACTGAGAGACCACTGTGATGGCAGGATCAAGAGAGAACCCACGAGGTTGGCCTTGGTGTCATCTGGAATATTTCTGTGCTTCCGAAAGCCTTCCTCAATGAATATGCTCTGGTTGTCCCTAAATGCCTAACCTTGCTAATGCAGGCTTGGCTGGGAAGCTTCTAGAACTTATCCTGGGCTAGGTGGTTGGATGTGGGAGCAGAGTGAGTGGAAGTTGATTGACCTGCTGCCAGCCTGTTTGCCTGAGCCCCAAGGGAGGTTGGTATGGTCACGTTTTCTCCATATTGGTTATTTTGGGTGACTCTGTGTACCCATCTCATGCTGGTCAAGGGAGCCATGTTGGACTCTTGTCAAGACCTGTGTCTGCCTGCTCGCTGGAGCCCATATACACCACAAGATGATTTTCCTTGTCCTTCTTTTTTTGTTGTTGTTGTTTTTTTTTTGCTTTGAGAACAAGGTGTTTATTCCTTGCCTTTCTTGTCTGTTCTTCAAAGGAAGATGCTTGCCTTTGGTCAGGTGGAGAAAAATCTGAACTTGGTTCTCCTGAGATGGTGAGTGTGGTGGGTTCCGAAGCTTTTGCGGGGCATGTAGCTCCCTCAACACAAAGCACACTGTCTAGATAACAGGCCTGGAGACTGACGCCTGATTAATTTAGCAGGGACAGCTTTGCTGTGGTTCTCAATCCAAAGAGTCCCTCTGTGCATGGGAAGTCAGCGTCCCAGTAAACTGCAGGGCTGCTGCACTTCATAGAGCAACAGATACTGAAGTGAGAGTGATCATCCCATCAATCAGACAATGAGCAGAAATTCAGAAGGCAGGAGTTTGCAAGGGGAGGCATCAGCAAGACTCGCATTTCAGGGCTGGATATAAAACAGTGAGCCTAAGAAACCTGGCTGACAGCCATCTCTTCCATCAACGCTGGGAATGGGCAGGGAGAGGCATTTTGTGCGGAGAGGATTTCATAGCCTGAAACCATCTTTTGTGTCCTGGGCTCTTGCTGTTGTGCTGCACAGGATTTAAAGTTGCATGGCTTCCTCCTCCCCTGCAGCAGAAATGGTGAGCTACTGTGTCAGGGTCATGAAGGGCTAATTAAGAATCGCTGTCATCCTCTACCCAGCTGAGAACCAGGGGCAGTCACAACATCCACATTACTGCCAGTGAAGCCAGTTGGAAGAGATCTGAATGTCAACGAATGCTGCACCTGAGAGTTACTCATTTCACTCATGAAATTTCACCACAGAATTAGCCAGCTTCTCCCCACAGCTGGGGCGATATAGGGAAGGGCTCCTTAGAGATACAGGTGCAAGGCCACCTCAGGGGCCGTCCTCCTGGAGGCAGGTGGGGGCCGGGCTCGTGAGCATTGCTTGGTGGAGCATTCCTGTAGCTGAATCCTCTCCATGTGGGATCATAAGGAGTTCTATAGGGAACACACCAAGTGTGGCACTCAGAGTCATATTCCTGCCCCTGTATCTGCACAGCGTGTTCCTGTGGTCTGCCACATAAAGGTGTCCGCTTAGACTGGGCCAGGGTCCCTCTAAATGTACCCTGTGCACTCCTGCCCTTGGGGAGAGAATGTTTAGGTGGGGAGAGATAGATAGCCCCTTCTGAAGGCCCTTATGCAAGAGCAAGCTTGCTGTGTTTGAGAAGCAAAAAAGAGGCCACATGGTGAGACATAAGGCTAGGGACGGAACACCACTGTATCCCCCAAGGCTTTGCTTGTGGGCTCTAGGAAGGGCTGTGGGTTTACACAGATGCAAAAGTTCATTGTCAGAGAGCGGTGGGCAGAATGTCAGGGCCCAGCTTGCTTTAATAGGGCCAGGAGAGGAAGGGAGGGAGGGATTTCTAAGATGACGGCGGTGTGGGAAGTATTGCTAACTCTGTAACAGCCATGCCTGCCTTTGCTACCTCACTTACCTGTGTGCCCACCCTCAGGCAATGAAGCTGGGCATGGTGGTCCATTTCTTTTGCCAGGTAATCACTTACCTGGCCTGCCTTGCCGCAGTGGGCACTACATTGTATGAAATCACAAGCAGTAGGTTGAACCGCATGTAATTGCCATCTTTGAGATCCAGAGCTGTTGATCATTAACAGATGAATATGATTCAGTCTTGGTTACATCTCTGCACTGGATGCCGTTAGGTCAAACCAACCAATGTATTTCTGCTTACAGTCTATTTAAATTTAACCCTGTCACTCTCCTGTATTAAACCCACCTCTAGTTCCTCCATGTCATTGGGGTAAAATTCCAACTTTGTTAATCCTTGAAGGCCTTTCATGGCCACCTTCTCTGACATTTGCTAAAAGTGCCTTGCTCTCCCCTCATATCATGCGCCAGATTTGTGACCAAGGCAGTGGGGTCACAAAATTTCACCAGAATCCTATTTCCACTGTTTCCCCCCGCCACCCCGGTATTTCTTTATACCATGAGTTGAATTATATAAATTTTCACTTGGTAGTCTAGTTGTGCATTGTACGAAGTTGTGATTCCCAAGGGTATCATTGTCCTGTAAAACTATACCTGTTTGGGTTGGGGATTTAGCTCAGTGGTTAGAGCATTTGCCTTGCAAGCACAAGGCCCTGAGTTTGATCCTCAGCAGCAAAAAAAACCCCAAAACAAAACAACAACAACAACAACAAAAAACAAAACAAAACAAAAAACTACACCTGTTTATAAGCTTGGAGTCTGTGGGACTCAGACCCTATCAGGCCCACCCCATTCTTCCCCTAGCCGTCTCCTGCTTGTTTCTGGGGACACAGTCCGTGTCTTGACTGCTGAGTAGCCTGCGGGCTCTGCTGGGTGCTCCATGTCCCCTGTCCTCCCCTGTCTCTGAACGTCCCTGGCAGGGTTGCCAGTGCATCTGCCCCTTGGGTGCCCGAGATAATGGTGACCACGGTGTAAAGACTGAATGAATGATTACTGCTTGGGTTTGTTTTGGAACCATTTGAGTGGCTTCTCCAAGGCCCTTTGTTCTCTCCTGGCTTCTAGTGTGAACTCTACTCTAGCACTAGCTTATTTTAATGAAAACACATTTTTTTTTTAAATGATACAGTAATGGTTCTCTATGTTCTTCCCCAATTATTTTTTTCAAAAAGGGCTTTTTCTGACCCCTTTAAAAGTCTTTGCCCTGTGTCTCTGAAGGCTTTTGCTAAGATGATTAAATGCATTTCTAGCAATGGAGCAAATAGTGGTTACATGTTTTGCTGCCCATGGAAGGGAATGTATTGTGAAATGCAGGCTACCAAGGGCATGTTCCCCACAGCTGTGAATTGCCTGCAAGGTGTGAGAGGCAGGCTGCTGGGTTCTAGCAAGGCTGGGGTGGGTAAAACAGCCCTTGTAGATCTAGGCCTCAGCCCCTGTGCTCCTGGGTCCAGGTAGAGTTTGGTGGTTAAGTTTGTGGGATTCTTGAAGTTGCCTGGCCAGTTTCACAGCTTCTTTTGTTGCTTCTGCCCCGCAGATTTGTGGGTGGCCCTATCTCTGACAAAGAGCAGAGCTGTAGGGAGCCCTGGGGTTGGCCCCTCAGGCTCTTTCTGGGACCTGAGGGAGGCTTCCTTTGTGGAATGTCCGTGCTGGACAAAGAGTGTTTTGTGTCCAGTGAAGACTGCTTTGGAAATATAATCTCAGGAGAAGGCTAAGGCAGATCAGGGGGATGCTGGGAAAACAATGGCCTTTCCTAGCCTCTGCACTGGGGGTGAAGAACAAGGACCGCCTGAGAAAAGAGAACATTTTGCTGCTTCACAATGGCCGGTGTTTTCTCTCTCAAGTCCCTTTTGGGTTTTTTTCCCTTTAAAAATGTGTGATGACTGAATAATTTATGTCACAGTTACTTTGTCTGTATTTCAGAATGATGCTTTTACCCTTGTCCACATCTCCTGCAAAAGTTGACACATGGCAGCCTACAAAGGAAGAAGCTGCCACCTGTGAAAGCCTCCTCCTGAGGCGCCATCCTTGTCCTGAGGCTGTTCTGTCTGTGTCATCTGAAGGGCTGTGGTCAGGACAATTATCCCTGCATATGTGGGTTGCCAGGAGCGCAGTCACTCCAATTCTCAGTCACTCCTCTTCTGTCACCTTCTGGGTGCCCGACGTTGTCTTCTACCCCTGACCCCCTGAGAAGGCAGAATCCAGCTACTCGTGGCAAGAGAAGAGCTCGGGGCCAGTGTAGGGAAACAGCACTTGGAAATGTGGTCATACGCCCCACACACTAGTTACCCAGGGGCAACATCTGGCCTCATATATATTTTGTTTAACATTTTCCTGTTCTCTGATATTTAAGAAAAAAAAAATCAGTGTGTAAGTGTCTGTCTCTGGATTCTCTGAAGAGATCTGGCAGCTCCAGGCCCATATCCTTACAGGGCAGCAATCTGTTGAAGCGAAGTAGTGGCTGACCCTTTAGGGATGAATAGATATGTAAATCCACACAGTAGAAGCTTATCTGGTAATAAGAAGCACTTATACGTGCCACCATGTGGCTGAACCTTGAAGACACTGTGTGAATGAGTCAGGTGCAAGAGGCCAGGTATTATATGACTCGATTTAGATGAAATATCTAGAAGAGGCAAATTCAGAGACAGAAGGTAGATCAGGGGTTTCCAGGGGCTGAGGGGGGAGGTGGAAAGGAATGACTCCTACAGAGTAGGAGTCTTTAGGGGGTGATGAAAGTGTCATGAGGTAGAGCAGAGTGATGGTTGCACAACTCTCTGAATAATACCGTACATTTCAAAAGGGCAAACCTAATGGTGTGCGAGTTATATCTTGATAAAAAAAAATAGGGTAAAGCAAGGAGAAGAAAGCATTATCAGTTATTGGGTCCAAGTGGAAGAAATAGACCCAAATGTATTTTTTCTTTATACTTTTCTATTGCTTAGGGGAAAAAAACCAAACTTAAAAAAACTGTATGCTTTTATTGCATCCACATTTGGGATTCATTTATTTGAGTTGGAGAAAAGGTGCGTGAGGTGACTCTCAGGCTCCTGGATGCTTTCTGTGTTTTGAGAGTTAGTGTGATCTGGTTGGGAATGTACCATAGAGAGGGCTGACACTGATGTGTCTGTTGTCCATTACGAGCAGGGTCCAAGCCAGATCTTCAGGTCTTCAGGTTAGTACACCTTATTACATTGAGAGATAAGTGTGCGGATTGGTAGAAGATTGTGTGCCTCAGAAATTGCCATGGCAATGCGTCAGGAATAGATACGACCTCAGGACCTAAGGACTCTGCACTGTAGTCTCTGTTACCTGTTTGCAAAATGGGAATAATTATTATACCTGTCTTATGAAATTGTTCTGAGCCAACAGGTATAAGGGGCTCATCACAACTTCTAGACATACTACTGTAAAAGGTGGTTATGTATGAATGTCCTGTGGAAGATGTAAAGGATTGAGGGAAGCTAGTGGAATTAACTAAATGGATTGTATCTTTTGGTATGAAGATTACATCTGCAACTTCAGGATGCTTCCGGATCCCTACTTCCCTGAGTCAGATGAAGTCAGTATCATCTTCCCTTTGCCGTTTCCTAAGCACAACAGGGTCCTGCCTTCTTGAATTCTCCCTGGCCCCCTGCCACTCGTCTGTCCTCTTGGACTCACATCGAGACAGTGATAAACCCACTTAGAAGATGTAATTTGGGGATTCTGAGCATGCTGGGAGCTACTGGCATCAAGACCTTGGGCTGAAATGGGAAAACGAAAAACAAATAACACCCCGTCTGGGGTAATAAAGTTACCTAACTGGAGGGATGGTGCTGTTATGGGTGGTTTTTGTTTTTGTCTTCTAAATTCCTCAGTGTTTTTTTAGAATATCTACTATGTTATACTTTGTAATTAGGAAAGAATATTATTTTTAAGAAAATTTGAGTGCTAGATAACATTTAAAATAGCTTTTTTTTTTTTTGTGGTGCCGGGGATCGAACTCAGGCCCTTGTGCTTGCAAGGCAAGCACTCTAATCACTGAGCTAAATCCCCAGCCCCTAAAATAGCTTTTCTGACATACTATTTGTATAACCCATAAAACTTACCTGCTTAAAGAATAAACTTCAGTGTTGTTTTATACACACACACACACACACACACACACACACACACGTTAATTTTCTAGAGTCAGTAGTTTGCAAGAGAGCAGATTTAATTCAGGACAAGTATAAATTACAACATTTACCCACAAGCCAAACGCAGGAAGAGTGCAAAATGTCTGTCTGTGCACTGGAGACCCAAAAGATCCAATCAAGGGCTGGGATCCCACAGCACTGTCCCACATACATCTGTGTCTGCACTAAAAGGCTGAAGAAATCTATACTGGAGCCAGGATATGATGCTTGCAGTGGAGATGGAGACCAGAGCTCCCCTGAAGTGAACAGCAGCCATACTCAACCACAGCAAGGCCCCAAGCTCCTCCTATGATGAGACTAGGCAAGTCTCCTTTGGGAGAACCAGCTGCAACAGAGCTTCTGCTGGGAAACAGCCAGCTGCAGTGTTATGCTCCCGTTCTCCTTTATGTTATGTTGGCAACAGTCCTCAGGTGGATCCCCTATACCCAGAACCACAACCTCACCAAGTCAGTTCAGCTGGGTGTTCCTGCTCACGTTGACTGCAATAAGTCCACCACTATGTCTATCTGTCTGTCTTTCTGCATGCATATGCAGTCATCACCATTACTTAATTTTAGAACATTTTTCATCTCCCTCAAAATAAATCCTGTTCCTAGCAGAGGTCATTCTATATCTCCTTCCTGAAGCCCTAGGCAACTACTAATTTTCTTCTGTCCCTATGGATTTGTCTATTCTGGGTGTTTCATCTGCAGTATTGTACTTTATCCTTCTATTAGTTGATGAGTATTTGATTTCTGTTCATTTTTCAGCTATTATGCTTCTGTGAAGATTCATGTGTGAGTTTTTATATGAACAAGTTTTTAATTCTGTTGGATCTATAACCAGGAGTAGCACTGCTGAGTCATATGATAGCTCTGTGATTAACATTTTTATGAACCGACAAACTATTTTCCTAAGTGTGTACACCATTTTACATGCCCACCACCAACATAGAAAGTTCCACTTTCTCTATATTCTTGCTAACACCCATCTTTTTTGGTTAGAGTCATTCTGGTGGGTGTGAAATAGTATCCAGATGTGGTTTTGGTTTGCATTTCTCTGATAGTTAATGATGTTGAACATATTTTTTTTTCTTTAGTTTTAGATATAGGTCTCTTGTCAGATAGATGATTTGAAATATCATCTCCCAGTTTGGAGGTTTTCTTTACTTTCTTGATAGTATCACTTGAAGCATAAAGGGTTTAACTTTTGATACAGTTTAGCTTATCATATCAGTCTTCTCTTATCACTTGTACTTTCAGTGTCACATCTAAGAAATTGTAGTCTTGGGTTAGAATGCAAAGATTCACTCCTATGTTTTCTTCTAAGTGTTTTATATTTTTAGGTTTTGTTTTGTTTCGTGCTGGGGATGCAATCCAGGGCAACCACTACCCTACCACTGAGCCCTACTTTGAGCTCTTAGATTCACCAGATCTGTGACCAACCTTAAGTTAATTTTGTCTACGATGCACTGTGGGTGTCTAAATTCATCTTCTTGCATATGGGTATCTATTTGTCCCAGAATATTTATTAAAAAGACTGTTCTTTCCCTTCCCCCATTGGATTGTCTTGGCCTCGATGATACTCTGGTGAGAAAAACCAGAGAGATATTTTCTCTAGTTGCATATAGGGCATCTTACTTCTTTTTCTATTTCAAAAAGATGTTTCTGAAACATAAATCCATCCCCAGACAAATCCCTATTGGCTCGTTAAAAATTTAATATACATTCTTTGTCTTGAAAATAACATTTTCTATCTCAGTAAACTAATTTATGTTTAGAATTGGGTTTGATCAAACACATAAGAAGGCCTAGAGTAGGAAGACACCTTAATCTTGGAGAGAAAATATGTTTCCTAGGAGCTCACTCAATGTGTGCTATGAATTTTGTCTTAGTAAATATCTCTATGCTATTCTTACAAATCCACCTATTTCTAAATGTGAGAAAGTTGGGCAAAGAACTCTTTCTCCTCGATGAGCAGAGGACTTATGACTTGTGGGCTCAGAACACCAAGACCAAGCAGGGGTGTCCTCTGGAGGCCTCTGCATGAAGCATTCAGGTAGCCTGGCAGACAGCAGTGAGAGTCAAGGACAGGTGACAGCATCAGGAAAAGGGGTTCCTTGACCTCGCCCTTCAAGGGAGTCAGTCCAAAATCCAGGTTGAATTTGGAGCGGGCAAATGAGACCAAGGTGTAGGTGAGGAGGTGCAGTGTGGTTCCAAACTTTCTAACTTGCTGGCATTCAAGTGGGCACGTGGTGACCCTTGTACCTGCATCCTTGCCCCTAGGGCAGCAATGGCGAACCTATGGCACGCATGCTGCAGCAGACTGTATCATTGACAGATCTAAAAGGTTTGCCATCCCTGTCCTTGGGAATATGTCTTGGTTACTTGCCTCCTTACTGGGACAAAATACCCAAAACCAGCAATTTGAATAAAAGCTTATTTTGGCTCAAGTTTTAGAAGTTTCAGTCTATGTTTGGGAGGCTCAAATGCAGAAAACAGCACACCGGACAGAACTGCTATGGAGGAAAGCTGCTCTGCTCATGCCATGGCAGCCAGGAGGCAGAGACAGAAGAGAGGAGCCTATAAAGGAGACAGTCCCTTCCAGGTCACATGATAGGTGACCCAGCTCTTCTAACCAGACCCTGCCTGCTAACAGCAAGTCGCTATGACACCCCCCACTTGCCTTTCAGAAGCCTGCCTATGAGCGCATGAGGGTCTTGGGGGGACATCTAGATATAAACCATAACAGCATACAGAGTGGCCCTTGATACCAATCAAAATGGTGTTTCCCAGCACCCACCTGTTTTTCTGTCTTCAACTTTCCCTAAGTTGATAAGAAAAGCATTTCAAGACTCAGCACACCTCCTCACTGACGACTGTGGCTGCTGATGATTGCAGAGTTATTCTGCGCTTCATGACTCAGGTTTTGCTTGATAAATACTTTTTAGTTTTTTGAAATTGGGACTTAGTCAAAATAATTGCAGCGATAGGTAATATTTGTTCAGTGTTTCCTGAGTGAAAAGTGCTTTGCTCACATTATTCATTTTGTCTTCAACTGCATGAGGCAGGTAACAGGCCCATCGTACAAATAGTGGAAAGGCTTAGCGAGATTGAACAGTTGCCACAGTCACCGGAGCAGTAAGTAGCAGAGGGGACTTTGGTGGTTGCAGGCCACTTGGCTTCTGCTGCGTTGGTCGTTTATACCAGGCAGACCAGAGTCTTCCCTGGCTATCAGCCAGAGGGACAGCTTTATTACCCAAGGGCAGCAGTTCACAGTACAAGCATCCTAAGGGCCATCAGGCTTTCTGCTGGACATACGAAGATGCCCCGTGGGATTGTCTGTGGTAGAGAGACTTAGATGATGGATAGTCTGTCATCCTGAAATCAGAGATAAAAGGTTCTCAGTGCTGTGACAGTGGACAGTGACAGGGCTGGAGTTATCAGAGGAATACCTAACACTTTGGCCTGAAACCATTTGATAAATGTTTCAGACAAGGTCCAGACATAAAGTCTAAAAAGAAATCTAGGAAAATTGTCGCCAGTTTTCATGAGCAGCTGATCTTTCACCTCCACATCTTGCTTTACTTTGAGAATTCGATCACCACCTTCTGGTGTGATCCATGGACTAGCCAGTTCATCTCATTCTTTTTTTATTGCCGCAGCTTTCCCCATGCAGTCATGAAGGCTACTTCTGCTGTAGCTAGACCCTGCTCGGCACAGTGCAAAAGTCAGGAAATAGCAGTCTGCATTCTTGGGTGGTTACATTTTTGTACGGAAGATCCCATATTGAGAGAGTTGGAATTAATGTTTATTTCCTAGTAAATGAAATTTTGATAAATGAGTTTTATACCAAACTGAGGTACAGAAGATCGGTGGAACAGTAGAATGGATTGGGTGTTTTTCTCTGAAGGGCAATTGTCGCTACACGGCAGTAGTGAACTTGTCATGAGACTATGTCATAGCAAACTTCAGCTTCCTTATGATGTCATTGTTTCCATAATGATAATTCAGGCCCATCTCAGAGGAGATCCACAGCACAATTTAGGTTGACAGTATTTGGAATTGGGTAACTAGTTAAGGAACATAATATTAGTGTCCTTAAGAAGTGATTTCAGTTTCCTACATGAGTGGAAGGATGGACATGTGAACTTAGAACATTCTGTGGGTTCCAGTCCTGGGAAGAGTGGAGGTTAACAGTTAAGCAGTTAAGTTAGCTGTTAAGAAAAGGCCAAAAATATGTGCAATTTCATACTTCTTCAGAAGATAAACTTGAAGGACAGGTCTATTATTTAGAGCATCTCCCTCATCTCCAAGTTTTGCTTGTTCATGTTAGTCTAATAGTGGGTGGATTTATGGAAGATGCTGGTGGGCACTGGAATGGGAGAAAGTCGGGGTGTGTGCGCGCCACGAAGCAGGAAAAGCTGCTTTGGCTCTAGTCTTGAAGCTGAAAGAATAGATATTGATACTTGTTTTCTAAGTGATCCTAGTGATTTGTCAGTATCCTTCAAATGGAGAACAAAACTGACAAGTAGGTTTTATGTTGTGATCTTACTTGTGTTAACTTGCTACAAAGTCATTGTTAAGAAATAGCTGGTTGGGCTGGAGATTTAGCTCAGTGGTTAGAATGCCTGCTTGCAAGCACAAGGGCCTGAGTTCGATCTCCAGCACCAAAAAAAAAAGAAATAACTGGTTTTCAGAAAACAAAGACAATTTGTTATAAACGTCAGTGTACATTCTGCTGCATGAAGTCTGTTTCCATGTGGATTCAATCCACACACCCAATAAAAAACACCAAGATATAATATTAAAGGTGCTGCATCAGAAGAGGCCCCAGGAAAACAGGTCAAGGACCTTGTCAAACAGAATAAAGTGGTTTCTTTTTAAAGTTCATATATATATTTTAACATCAGGATTTTATACAGATGTTCCTCCTCTTATAATGGACATAGATCTTGATAATACATAAGCTGAAAATATTTTAAGTAAAAAATGGATTAAATACACCCACCCTGCCGAACAGCCTAGCTCGGCATCACTGTCCCGGGCAGAGTGTGGGTTGTTGGCGCTTGTGATTGTGTGGCTACCTGGGAGCCGTGACTCACTGCCACTTTTCGGCATCAGGAGAAGGCAGTGGACCCACATATCACCAGCCCAGAAAAAAATCAAAATTCAAAGTTTGGTTTCCACTGAATGTATGTGGCTTAGCCACCATTGTGAAGTCCCCAAATCCTAAAGGTGAAGTCAAGAACCATCTGTGTTTGGAAATTATCTATGTAGCAGGATCCGTCTTGTGCATACCCTTTCACTATTTTTCTTTCATTTTTGTGTGCTTTACAAACACAGTGCCCAATATAAGTTGAATACTTAAAAGTGTTTTCTCAATGAAGTGCCTGCACCTAATTGACAAAACGCAGGTCTCACCTTTTGCATTACCTGGCTGCCGCGTTAAAAGTAACATTGTTGGTGAATCACGACAGGCCTTTCCTTGTCTATTCCATGTGTGAGCTGAGAGCTGGCAAAGAAAAGCACATTCTGCAAACCATTATTGGTTATCACCTTCTGAGGAATGCCTGGGAAATCCCTGCGGGCCGAAGGGTAATTTTCCCAGGATCTTTTGCTCTGGTTTGGCTGTCCAGAGAGGAATTTTTCCAAGGGAATGTCCTTGATTATATTCTGGGATTCCTGTGTTTTGTGTTTGCAACTTTTTTGAGGTTATAGACCCCTTTGGAAATTTGATGAAAGCTATAAACCTTCTTGCAAGTAACACATACATACACATGGGATTCTGCACAGTTTCAAGGGTTAAAGACATCTGTGCGAGAGGCTTGTTAGTTTATGTTTTAATAGGAAACTCCCTGGACTTTGCACAGTAGTTGGCAGATCTCTGCTGGGCCCTGGAATGCATTACGCACAGACCTGACTGCGCGTCTGTCTCCTATGTCTGCTGTCTGTCCATTCTCAGAAGCAGAGACTCCTTTACCTCTTGAGTGGCTTGAGGGAGAATGTGCAGCCACCCTGCATTCAGCAGTGAGAGAAACTTATTTACCCACCTGGTGCGTCATCTGTCGCCTGTGTAAATGTAAATGAGGATCCATAACAGCGTTCTCCATAAAGTGGTGGTTGTATGTGTGTGCATGCGTGTGCGTGCGTGTGTGTGTGTGTGTGTGCGCGTGCATGCGCGTGCATGCATCAGGGGCTGCAGGCATTCCTTTCCCCAGGGCCAGATGGGTGAAGCTCAGCAACACAGAAATGGAACCTGGATTGCAACCTGGTATTTCCCATGGCACAGCCGTTCCTCGGTACTGGCACATCTTCGCAGGTTTCCCACATGGACCAAATTGCTTTCTTTATCTTCATTTATATACTCATTAAGAGCTCCTGAAAGTCTTTAATCCTGATAACCTTGCCAGGTATCGTCAGAATTCTTAAACTTTGTCAACATGCTGTGAGTGTGCTGATACATGTATTTTCTTGGATTTTACTTTGCATTTCTCTACCAGTGAAGTTGAGTATCTTTTAAGTATTTTCTGGACATACAAGTTGAAAATATCTTCATCATGTCCTTCCTTTAACTTTGTCTATGGTGCCTTTTTTTATGGAGAAGTTTCACAGTGGATTTTGCTAGGTATCTCACTCTTCCATTGTGGTTTTTGCTTGTTAGATCTTGTTTCACAATTTCTTTACCAACCAAAGATCATAAAGACCTCCCCTTACATTTTCTTCTGGCAGATTTAAAGCTTCGTTCTCACACGTGTGTACTTCATCTGTTTAGGGTTTGTTTTCATGTAAGGTATGAGGTGGGAGGTTTAATTCACTGGTTTCTCTGTGGACCTCCTACTGATCCAGGGCCTTTTACCAGTTTATCACTTTCCACTTATCTGGTGTTTTAAGGAAAGTCAAACACTCTAAGGTTTATGTAAACTCTGCTAATTTTTAATTGTTAATGACTGATGCAGATTTCTATTTAAATATTAAATGAACCAAAGAAAAACATTTCTACACTTAAATCCTTCTTTGGCAACAAGCTTATAGCCTCTGATGTAATAGTTCTGGGCAAAGCATCTGCTCCAAAGGCCTCAGATTGCATCTTGACTTCTTTACTCCCTTGCATTTTGACCTTAGCAGGTGACTTCTCAGCACCTTAGTTTCTTATCAGTACCGTGGGGATGATAATGGCATGGAGGTGGTAATCAGTATACAATGAGACAGTGCATGGAAATCGTTTTCCCAGGCCTGGTACATGCGTAGTGTTTGACAAATGTTAGAGCCCATCCACGTTGTCCTCAGCCTTGTTTATTCTTTCCTGTTCAAGTCCACTTCCTAGCAGCACAGGATGATGCTTTATGAAGTGCATAGTGCCGATGCGTGTTTGTTCATTTCACAGCACTTGTTGAGAATGTGTTTAACCTACACTGTGCTGTGTGGTTAGCTTGATAGGGGTGGTGGCTCAGAGGTGCTTGGCATCTGCAAAGATAGAATATTTGTTCAAATGCCTGGACTGCAGTGAAGATGGGTTCCTGCTGAAGTACAGGCTTTTTCCACTGGCCCTGGGCACCTAGAAGAGGGGCAGGAGCCCACGGAAGTGGGGCTGCTTGAGGGCATGCTTTTAAGGCTACACTGGGAGGAAAGAGGTAAGTAAAATGACTCTTCTATGTAATCCAGGTTAAGGTGATCAGAAGGAAAGAAACAAATTGCAGAGTCTGTGATCAGTGGGAAGTAGCTGGAGCTAATGATTACTGAGATGGGGTAAATGAAGGAGAGAAAACAAGGTGGAGTAGTGCGGTATCTGTGTGTGCATGCAGATGTGCATGCAGGTGTGCTACTGGGGACTGAACCCAAGACTTTCACACTGAGCTACACCCTGAGCCCTTTTTATTTTTTATTGTGCCTTACTACATACCCTAGGAATCAAACTTGTGATCCTTGTGTCTCAGCCTGCCAGTGTGCTGAGATTATAGGCATGTGTCACCACGCCCAGGTAGGGTCCTAGTCTTTTGAACTTTAAGAGGAGGAAAGCTGGAGAAGGCTTCGTTTGGGATGAGAAGTCCCCTTGGGGTGGACGGAGTGAAGGGCAGCCAGGCTAGCCAGAGGAATGCCACAGCAGAGTTCACACAGGAGCCCAGCTCTGGGGGCGTCGTATGGGGACCACCACCCACACAGAGGTGACATGGATATGTGTGAAATTGCTTAAAAGGCAAAGGACATTTGTTTATTCTCTTTTGAAATTTTAAAGGCGGACACTGACATGCCTGCTATTTCTGTGGTCTCGGATAATCCTAAAACTCAAAGTAGCCTATTGGTAATGAACTGCATCTATAAACCCAGAGCAGGAAAATGACTTTACCCCAAAGGCAGGACCAGGGACTCCATTTCATCCAATTTCTGCCCGCTGGCAACAATTCCCAGAGGCTGGGCAGCATCTTCCTTAATTGCTGCCCATCCTGCCACAGATCAGCTGTTTCCTCTTGCTCTTTTTGGTGTCCACCTGACTTCACAGTGCACACTGATCGTCAACATTCTTTCTAAGAGGCTAACTTTATTTTCTTTTTAATGGAGTGTCATCAGTTTTGCTTCCTTTCAGCATAGGCCGAGATTGTGCAAGGGCCTCCCTGGGCCGTCAGAAGAGAAGGCTTGTCACGGTAGAGTGACAGTAGCTCATGAATGTTGAGTCAGGGCCCCCACATGGCAGCTGTAGGCTGCCTGCCATATTTAATTAAGGGGCTACGGTGCTTTTTTAGGAGGTGATTTATGGACTTGTGCTTGAAACTGGTACCCAGAGCTGCTCTGGGGCCTCAGCTGACCTTCTGTACATAGCCTAAGAGCAGAGCCCTGAGAGATGCACTGGCCAACACAGAGCCTGGAAGTGTTCACACTCCTCTCAAGGTTTCGCTTGCATTCTACATTTCATCCCCAAGAGAATGGCTTTGCTGGGCTAAGTATTGAGCAAGAAATGTGGTTTCTTAATTATTCTGAGCAAGCTTTTCTTTTTCTTTGCTAACTTGGCGAACATTTCTGTGCATGGCCTTGTCTTTTATTCATCCTTTAGAAATACAGCGATTAGTGTAAAAGAGATTTGTGAAGCTCTTTCTCAAGGTTGCTTCAAGGACGTGCTGTTATGAGGGCCTTGGAAGACAGTGAAGGTGGATTGTGGAAACAGTTCAAATGGTCCAGGGTGTATAAGCAATACAGGTGAGGCCAGGTGACACAGGTGAAAGCAGACTATGGCCAGTGTATGCTATTACATCTTCATCAGTCTGTGACACTTGAATATACCCTTAAGACATACTCTTACCATCTAAATTATCCAGTTACATTGACCATTTCCAGACAGTTAAACCAGTGCCATCATCTCCTTCCATTTCACTTATACGTGTTCATCTCTGTTGTATTTTTTAAATGGGAGTATAACTTACACGAAGATAAGTATATCAGTGAATGTTTGCAAACTGAGAACTCAGGTCAAGAAACAAGACAGTTCCAACACCCAGGAAGACCTTCCTTATTTTTTCAGGGTAACCATGTCCTGATGTTTTGATCATATATTGAATTATTACAAGGTAAGCATCCTTTTGACCATCTCCCATATCAGGTATAGCATTGTCTGCTGTGCACACACCCCCCTTCCCCAAGTCCTGTCCCAGTCACAAGTAACCACTCTAGATTTTTTGAGTGATCTCTCCCTTGTGCTTCCCAGCTCCGTGTGTTGGTGATTTTTGAGTAGGTCGAGGTGAGAATAGGTAGTGTGTCTCCCAGCCTGCTGCATTGAACTCTGCACATCTGGAATGCCCCTTACTGCTGTGCTTTCCTCGAGATTCACTAAGCAGATCCAGCAGCAGAGCTTTCATTCTGCAGGCTTTCTTTGTGCTCAGAGTGGCTCCTGGGTTCCCAAGCAGACCCAGAAGATTGCTTCCGGAGTTCTGGTCCCTCTAGTCCTCTCTCACTGTGGCTATGTTGCCTTTCCCTGGCATCCTTTGAAATTCCTTGAGGATTTGAAGAAGCTTTCAGCCTCTAATTCCTCAGACCTAGCAATATGTTACTTTTACAAGAGTCTTTTGAAATTGCCTCATTCTTCCTTCCAAGGCCGTGTTTATGAGTCTTTTTAGAACATTTCATAGGGGCTGGGAAATTCCAAGAAGTCCCCTGCAAACAGAAACACGCGATGATGTGAATGACTTGGGCCTACGTTTGGCACAGCACTGTGTCCTCGCTTCCTTTGCAGGGATCCCTGGCTGTCACACATATGCCAAATGACTGAGGAATGTCACTTCTGTGCCGCCAAATGCAGCTAACGGTTGAGGTGTTGTGTGATTTTGAATACAAGCTATCAACACATCCACTCAACCATAGCATTCATTCTTCTCTACCAAGTGTTTTTGTAGCTAGTGCAACATGAGGCTCATGCAACATTCCAGATTGGTTTCTTATTACTCAATCATGTTCTAAATATTAAGCCTGGTCTCTCAGTGGGACAGATGTCAGTGGTGTTGTGCAACAAACAAAGGATGGTGAGTTCTGATGGCCGCTTCTCTTGTCCATCACCTTTGTGAGCCTGGGGTGGGGGCACAGGGCACTTCCATTTGTACCCAGCTTACACATAAGTTATATTAGTATGTGAGGACTGCCTTGCAAAGTAGCAGACTGGATGGATGGGTGGCTTAAACAATAGACATTTTTTTCTCACAGTTCTGGAAGCTGGGAAGTCCAAGATCAAGGTGCTGGTAGGGTTGGTGTATGGTGAGGGCACTCTTCCCTGGCTTGACAATAGCTACCTTCTCACTGTGACTTCATGTGGCCTCTTGTCCATATTTGGAGAAAGAGGAGGGAGCATGCACTCTCAGGTGTCTCCTCCTCTTCTTATAAGGACACTAGTCTTACTCGGGTCCCACCTTTATGACTACCTCTAACCATAATTATCTCCCTAAGCCCTGTTGAAATACAGCCATGTGGGTTGTTAGAGTCCAACCTCTAGAATTTGGAGAACACACTTCCACCCATCACTGGACATGACCAGAATGCATTCCAGTCCTCAATCACTTTGCCTTCTTCCTGGCTCTGGCTGTCACTGAATTTAGCAGCTCTCTTTCACAGCCCTGCCTGTGACTGCTCTAAGTTTAATTCACACAGAAATGTTCAGAGAGATCACAATTCAAGGCACGTGCTTTAGACAGAGCACAGATCTTGGGGAGACCAAGTCAGGAATGTGCCCTTCCTTCCAGGTAGATCTGAATCTACCTAGGGATAACATAAGTCCCCTGTGAGGAAATCCAGCCCTCTGGCAAATTTAGGTATCTCATGCCCCACACAGTAGAGACATTTTTAGGCAAAATGCATCACACTTCTTCCCAGCCTTGCCAACTTCAAAATCTCAACTTTCCACAGGCAGGAGGGTATCCTAACCCACCAGTGAATGGGGAACATTTATAGTGAGAGCAGGCAGAAGAGTCTTAATGGCTGTCGAAGTAGGACTGGAAAGATTTATTTTAAAATTACAGACCAAAATAAATGCTGAACTGTGCAGTTGATTAGAGAATGTGAATGTGTTAAAGCTTTCAAAATTCACTAGGGTCTGCTGGTATAGGAGGGTAGACATCAGCTGTTGCCCAGGACCACACCACACAAACACCTTGTGTACACACACACAAGCCTGAACACATGCATGCAGTGAAGGATGCTGTGTGCCTAGTTGTAGATATTGAGCAGGCTTGGTAGGTAGTATTAGGGTTTGGGTCTAAAATATCCCCAAAAGTCTCATGTTCAGAGGTAGGACTTTAGGAAGGTGATTGGATTATGGGGGTTCTATACTCATCAGTGGGCTCATCCACTGGTGGGTTCACAGCTGAATGTACTGTTAGGAGGTAGGGCCTGGTTGGAGGAGGGTGGGTCACTTGGAGCATTCTTATTCCTGGCTCCTTCTCTCTGCTTCCTACCCTCTAGGGGTTGAGCAACTTTCCATTGCCAGGCCCTTTCTCCATGAGGTTTGTGCCTTGGGTCCAGCAGACCATGGACTGAACCTTCTGAAACCATGACCTAAAATAAACTCATCCTTCCTTAAATTGCAGATGTTAGGTATTTTGTTCAGCAACAGAAAGATGTCTAATATAGGTGTCTGTCTTTCATGAATGGCAAATGCTACTAGGTGGGTGTCTGCGCCTTTCCAATACTTTCAGACAAAATGGCTCAGAAGTCTTCTGAAGTGGGGCTCACAGGGTCATAGTATCTGTTGCAGCAATGGTGCTGTCTGCAAACAATCCCCACCTGAGGAGCTACCTGTGGTCCTTTAGTCTGAGGAATGTTCACAAGTGAATAGAAGGGAGAATGAAAATGCTCTGAGAGACAGCTCTGCTATAACAGGTGACCAGAGGGAAGAACAGGAAAGCGAGCAGTGTGGGAGTCGGTGTGGAGCATCATCTTCATTTGTCCATTCTCCAGAGAGGTCACATCTGTGCTGAGGTCACGGAAGCAGTTATGTTTCGGAGACTCCACACCCTCAGGCTTGGCTGAGAACATCTCTTCTCACCTCTCTGCTTTCCTCCTTGGCTTTTTGCTGGATGATGCTCTTGGGGCAGTTTCCCCCAGGGCCCATGCTGCTGTTACTAGCTTAGAATCTGTGCCTGGCTGGAGGCCAGTCATGTACAGGCAGTCAGGAAACACTTGATGAAGTGTTGTCACAATAAGAGATTGTCAACACTCCTCCAGTGACCCAAGGTGAAGCTGCTGGAGCCATTTCTGCCAGGCACCAGGCAGGGCTATTCTACAAGCACTGGGGCCTCTGTGGGGTCCCTCAAGGAGAGTCACATTGGTCATTTGAGGAACGTGACATTGGTTCCCCAGAGGTCCTCTCTCACCTGATGTTTCCTCTGGATACAAGTGCCATCTTGTCCAGAGGGTGGGAGGTCTGCATGACATCTCCACAGACTTGGCTCAAATTGGTTGTGGCCTGTTGAATATCAATAATTATTTCTCCTCCCTTCCCCTCTCCTGGCTTGTTTTGGTTTCTATAGAATGTAACACACTGTTGGGATAAAGTTTTTTGCTTTCAGCTTTATAAATCCTACAGGAAATTTACTCTTCTACTTACACCTAACTCATTTACCTCATCAATAATCTTGACTTGTAGGAGCCACTGCTCCAACACAGAGACCCTCAGGTCCTGAATGGGGACTTGCCACATGGTTCCCTCCCTGGGGGCAGTGTTTCTTCCCAAAGCCCAGAATCCTGGATGTGCCTAAGAAACAAAAATTGAGGGCATCTGTGTCCTAAGCCAGGCCCTTATCAATAGCACTGGTCAGAGAGTGAGGCCCAGGATTGTTGTCTGTCCTTACTGTGACTTCTAACCAGGAACCTTACACACAACAGCAGTTTAGGTGACATTGGAACACACAAACCATCTGAGTTTACCTGTTTAGCAGAAAGCCACAGTGCAGAGGGGGAAACTGGGAAGCTTCCTTGGAGAACATTCCAGCACATTCATTGCTTGCTCTGGTGGTTGAAATAAAGGTGACACACTCACCTCAATATTTTTTCTGTGGCAAGAATTTGGGTTTTTTCCGCATTGACTTCTGCTTTCGGTGTTATCTGGCTTTGCTTGCCATAAGGTCGGAAAGTTCTTTGTTTCCTTCTAAGAGTTCTGTAGTTTCAGGGCTTACCTTTAGGTGTTTAGTTAATTTGGACTTCAATTTTGCATGTAGTGTGAGGTTTAGGGGTTCATTTTTCCTTTGCCTGTAGGTATGCAGTTGTCCCAGCACCCTTTGTTGGAAGGACCCTTGTTGCCCCTCTGAGTGCTATTGGCGCTCTTGTCAGAGCTCTACCGATGGTTGATGTGAGGGTCTACTTTGGACTCTCAATTCTACCTCATTGGTCTGTACGCCTGTCTTTATTTCAGGATCACACTGTTCGGATTACTCTAAGTTTATTAAGTTTCACAATTGTGAGTGTGAGTTTTTTTGTGATCAAACTTCAAATAGCTGCCTTTGGCTCATTTACTGCTTCATTGAGGAAGTTGCTGAAGTTTTCAGCTCCTCGGTGTTCTCTCAGCTACTGGGTGTTAGCCATCAGCATTTTGAATGGCAGCAGCAGTTTCTACAGTGCTTGTGTTTAGGGAGGAAGCCAACATCCTTCTTTGAGGTACTCAGTGTAGGGAAAAAGACCTTGGCTCACTCACCTTCCTCCCACTGTGACCGAGCCCAGGCAACCCAGGAGAGAAGAGGGAAACTGGTGGCAGAGTGCTAAGGCACAGTAAGGTCTAGAAGAGGCCATCCAGCTGTGCTCCAAGACCTGGGGGTGCTAACGGGGGACAGAAAGCCACAGTTAGGCAGGTCTGGAGGGCAGAACTTCTCAGTTCAGTCCGAGGAACCAGGTCAGCCTGGCCACGTCTCCCGCCAGCCTTCTGAGCCTCTCTGCAGACTCTTTCCTGATGTGTTAGGGCTATGCCTGCCCTTCAGAAGCCTCTGGGGTGAGTGACTTACCGTGGTGGGGGGGGCCTGTGAACCGCCGACTTCAGAGAACATAAAAACAAAACTGCAGGGGAGAATGAACCCGAGTTCAATAATTTAGATAGCGTAGAGTTAGGAAAGAGAAGTAGCACTTAAAACTGAATTTCTCATTGCAACTGATAAGAAGGACTTTATTTTGCCCGCTAATAGGACGTGGTTTTTTTTTTAGCATACCATCAATCTGTAGTCTGCACTTGTTTTCGCCTACTTGCTAAACTGTACTTGCAACTCCAGAATCAGTCCTCAGCGTATTTTGGCAGTCATTCATGGCCATGTGCAGAGTGGTGAAAAATTTGAGTCACCAGACAGGCACATTCCCAGCTGAGGTTGAACAAGGCCACGCTCTGCCTTCCTGTTTCAACTTTCATACTGTAAACAAGCGCCCTTTTCACAGCGGATTTAGTGCCACGTTTTTCACATTTTTGTGCTTTTTCTTGGTGATTTCACTGTTGAAAATGGCCCCAGCCATAGTGTTTAAGTGCTGTGTAAGTGTTTCTAAGTGCAGGACTATTGTGATATGCCTAATGGAGAAAATACGAGGAAGGGAGGAAGGAAGGACGGGTTTCCTTATTCAGGCATGAGTTAGAGGGCTGTTGGTTCAGAGTTCAATGTTATGAATGAACAGCATATTAAATAAGTTACCCTTAAACAGATACATGTATGCAGATTGGTTGACAAAAACATAAATAGAGGCTCATGGGAAGCTAACTCTGTAATTTCCTTGGGAGCAGTGGCTCAGTGTTCAATAATTCAGTGGTTATGAAAACTTTTTAGACTCCGTCTACCAATGTGCAAGGCCCTGGGTTCAGTCCCCAGCAGTGTGCATGTATGTGCGTGCACACGTGCATGCACACACACGCACACACACACGCAGGCACACAAAATATATGTATAATTTAAATTTTGTACATACATATAAAACCTGCCTACCAAGAGTAGCGAGAATTGGCTGTAGGTATTTTTTGTTTGTCACATACTAGACTCTTAAGATATTTGCCCTTAAATGCTGCTTCCAAATTCACATTGCATCTACAAGCCCTTGTCCATGCATCAGTGAGCTGGCCTCAACAATCATGGGATCCCCGAGTGATACGTGTGAATCCCTCTCTTGTCATTGAAAGTGTGGTGCCCCCTGATAACGGTGGGGGTGTTGGGACCTTGAAAAGTGGGCAGAAGAAACCTGACCATCTCACTTCAAGTGGACAGATCCCATGCAGGTCTGACTAATGGGCAACGAAGTCAACAGCTGCAAACTGTTACACACAGTGATTTATTGCATAAGCCCAAGTTTATACAGTTGGGTGGTGTTTACTCCTTAAATCTAACGAGGATCAAATGGTCAGCTGGGAGTTTATGAATTTAAAGCTTACACTGTGCAATTTTCTACTGAGAAAGAAAATAATTAAGTGTCCTCACCTGATCTCTTCTCCAAAATTGTGCTCCTACAGAGAAAAAGAAGAAAAGGGAGAAGAGGGAAGGTCTGTGTTCAGTTGTAAGGCTGGGAGGGCGAGTTGGGGGTTCTGCTGGGCATGATCCCCCGTCTCTGGATGAATGAGATGTTCTTCCCCCGTGTCAGAGCAACCCACCTTGGCCCTCCATTGCTGTACTCAGAATTTCAGATTCAAAAAAGTATGTTTTGTTTCCCTGGTTCATGCCAGGGATGCAGCAGAGGTGGAGTCAATGCTTAGGACACAGGCACAGTTATATGTTTGATGACCATGACCTTCCTATGCTACCCGCTGCCTGAGGTACACTGAGAATGATGATCCACGATCCAGAGGGCTTTTTCTTTTGGCTCTGGTCTCCCGCCTCCATCACTGCTGCGTACCACCTTGGGTAAATGGAGTATCATCAGCAGTCATTTTCATAGCAACATGCGTATTAACTGTACTAAGTTTAAGCCTAATATAATTAATTTAATTTGACTTCAAAATAAAAGAAGAAAAAAGAAAATTAGAACTATCTCGTAATTCCTTCCCCACATTCTAGAGGCAACTACTGTTAATGCTATATGTATCTTCTAATCTTCTGATCTCTAGGCTTAAAAACATTTTGACTAACACCTGAAACCTTCCCTCTATTTCACCCACATCTCTATATAAGCAAACATTAAGATTTATGAAAATCTTCTAAATCTTCAGTTACTCATTGTCTTTGGTTACCAAATTTTGGTGAGGGAGGCACCAGGTTTGCATGGAGGAATTTGAGTGTTGGAGGAGAGCCCTGCTTTTGTATCCTCACTTGGGTGCTGCTTAACCATGCACCTGGCTACTGAGCCTCAGTTTCCCCATCTGTAACATGAGACCTGTAATACCTGCCCATTAAGAGAAGTATAAGCAATCTTGCCTCTGGTGAATCACAGCCATTAAATGCCACTTGACTTTATTTCCCTGTTGTCCCAAGGAGTTATGCCAACATGTGGAATTGATGTTTTTAAACACTTTTACTTGAGTTTTAAACCACAGAAGCCTAAAGCCATAGAAAGCACCATTGTGGCGCCTAAGAAACCCACTTTGACTGGGGACTGCAATTATATTGGAAGAGTCTATGGTTCTCCAGCATCAGCACTGACATTGGCAGAGCTTGTGTTGTGACCTTTTCTAATAAATTGGTACAGAAAAAAACCTAGATTTTCCTCATTTCTTTACAAGTACCAGTGTGCGACTTAATGGCTTTTTTCAGTTTGGTTTCTTCAGCAGGAGTAATGGGGGTATGCGTTTGTCAGCTTTCTGTCACTATAACAGATAACCAACTTATAAGAAGAAAAGGTTTATTTTGGCCCATGATTTTAGAGCTTCCAGTCCCTGGTCAGGTGGACTCATTATGTTTTTAGGCTTCTACTGTGGGTGCCAAATGGTAGTGGTGGGGAGTGTGTAGCAGAGCAGACTTCTTACTATACAGCCAGGGAGTGAAAAAGAGAGGAAGAGGAAGCACCCACAGTTCCACAGCCTCTTCAAAACCACACCCCCAAAGGCTTACCTTCCTGCCACTAGACTCCACCTCTTAAAGGTGCTGCCCTGCTAATTCTTTAACACATGAAGTATATTGAAGTCTCCCTCCTCTCTAGACTGCTGTTTGTTTCCATGAAGCATTCAATGCTGGTGGGCTTTGTTTTCTGCTGAAGCTCCATGGCTTGATTACTATTTATTTCCGCCCAGCTCTTACTTTTACAACAACCTGGGATTTTCTCCAGACTTTGTTTTGAGCATTCTAAGTATTTCCACATCATTGCTCATAAACTCACATAGTTCTTGTGCTCTGTTTTCAGGGACCATTTTCTTTTATGTAGTTTCCCTTGCTTAGTTTATAAACAGGCCGATCTCCATTGTAATCAGTTGTTAAAAAGCAGGAGCCATATTCATTTTTGTGCAAGGGCAATTTTTGTAAATGAATTTTGTTTTCTAGTTTAAAAAATCA
Source organism: Hystrix cristata (assembly GCA_004026905.1). NCBI lineage: Eukaryota > Metazoa > Chordata > Mammalia > Rodentia > Hystricidae > Hystrix > Hystrix cristata. Next base: position 29,878 of record PVJO010013473.1, read on the forward strand.
TCTGCATCTTGGACAAATTAAAATACAATTATCAGAAGACGCCTGTTTCCCTAACTTTACATGCTATCTAATCAGAGTGGAAAGTCAAGTCTTCCTGCTTTGGTGCAGAGAGCTGCCAGCCTGGGGAAGTGTTTGTATGGCATTTAAGGTCTGCTGGTTCAGCAGCAGAGCCCAGGATGGGTATGCTTAGGGCAGCCAGATCAGCACATCTGGCCTTGTTATGTCTCCCTCCCTTCCTCTCCACTCAACTTCTCCAGGGTGTGCACATCTGATTGTTTCTAATTGATTCATTGACCCAGAGAGGCTGCGGCCTGGGTTGGGCAGGCACTGTGGGTGTGTGCCTGAGTGTGTGTGTGTGCATGCGTGCATGTGTGTGCATACCATCAGGGCTATGTAGTGGCATTCCACCTACTCACTGGTAGACTTTGAGCAGCAGTCCACAAAGCATGATTAAACAAAACCAGGATAATGACCTTAGGCACTGAGAAGCCAAATTGGATCCTTTTTTGTTGTCATTTTCTTCCTTCCTGTAGTCTGCATTGATGGATTATGATATCCACATTCAAAAAAAGCATTTTGAGATCAAATAACATTTGATTTCTTTTTTTGTTTGTTTGTTTATTGCTGTTGCTGCTGCTGCTGCTGCTTCCTCCTCCTTTTCTTCTTCCTATCTTTCCTCTTTCTCCTTCCCTTCCTCCTCATCCCCCTGTTTTTTTATTTCTTTCTCTTGGCCAACCATGTTACATGTTTGCAAATAAAAATAAAACATGGGATGGTGCCTGGGCTCCGTGTTGTGGCACGTGAACTGTAAGCTGAGTTGCCTGCTCATAGATCTAGAACTGAATCTTTAGAGCCAGCAGTGTGAGCTCCTGCACCTGGTGGAGTGTGTGCCCTGTGTGTGGCTGAGCTCTGCGTCTGTTTTGTCTTGTTTTCATTGTGCTGGAGATACAACCCGGGACCTCTAGCACAGAGCTGCACCCCAGCCCAGATTTTTATTTTATGGAACCCGCTCAGATGGAGTCTCCCTCTGTTGCTCCCCTGCATGAAGAGAAGAATGACCATCTGTAGCAGATGGCAGTTGCAGAAAAGCAGTACTGGGAGCTGGCTTCATGCTTGGGAGACCAGTTGGATGTCAGTGTCAACAAAGAGGATATTGATTTAGTCTTCGGGAACATCAAGGAAGGTCCTTTATAATGTAATGCTTCCCCCATATTCTTCTCCCCAGCTCTTTATCAGTTCCCTTCTTTCTGAGATGTCTTCTGAAAGTTAGTGGAGGGAGCCCTCAGGTTGGGGTACATGCAGCTTGGCGGGTGGACAGTGCCTACACTGCAGAACATTCTCCCCTTCCTCAGTGGCCACGGCCCATCCATAGGATGCAGCTGGTGGGCAGAATCCAGCTGGGTTTGGCCTCCATCTGCCCATCCTTAGCTACTGCTGCACAGTAGGATGCCAACAGAGCCACATCTGGCGGGACCTCACAGGGAAGGCCCCCAAGTGTCCTCTTCTAGCCACCCCACACCTACCAGTGTATCTGTCCCACAGGAGTTCCTGAGGGAGGCTCACTGAAGGGTAGACCCCACTAGCAAAGAAGGGCAGAGGGAGGGTTTCCTGCAGTACTGGCATAGTGAGGGATGTTGCTCTGAGTGCAGGGACAGAAGTATAAAGAGCTGCTGTGGGCAGTGGGACGTCCTGGAGAACCAGCCTCCAGAAGTGTGGCCAGCAGGGACTTCCTCCCACCCCCGTGCCTGGCCTTGCTCAGATGGCCCATGTTGTCCACACACGTTCCTCTGCCAGAAGCACTTTCCACTCTGGAAAACTCCCACCCCTCCTCCAGCCCTGGCCACCACTGCCCACCAGTGCCTCTGTTTCTCCATATGCAGGCTCCGGCTCACAACCCTGCCCTACGCTGCATTTCTGCCTCCTGGTGTGTGCAGGGTCCTCCCGTCTCGGGTGAGGGCCGTAGGTGCAAGCGTGTGTAGGCATAAGTAGGCTGGTCTGTGGGTCACCAGCAATTTGAAGGCCCTCACTTTCCATTGTTCTCTCTTCCGTGGTTCCAGCCCCCTGTCTCTGCGGACGACTGTGGAAGCATTCAGCACACGCTGCATAGTCTTTCTGGCCTGCTCTCTGTAGTCCCCAGCCAGGATCCAAGCTCACATAGCAAGAGCATTTGAGAGCAGCATCCACCTTTACAGGGCCAGCTCCAGGGTGAGGTGCAAGGTGCCCAAGGTACAAAATTTAAGGAAGCTCATCTCCCCAGTGGGTGTGCAGATATAGGGTCAGCCCCTAAGAGGAAGAGCCTCCTTAAACTTCCTACACAGAGCACCTTCCTTTGCTGGCCTCACCTACTCTCAGCCTTGAGTGCCGAGGTGGCCCTGGTAACTAGCCAACCCAGGTGACTTTGGGAAAGTGACCTTTCCTCCTGAACCACAGTTTCCCTCACCTGAGTAGTGAGGATTAAATTAGGTGACATTTGTAAACCATCCAGCACGTGGCCTGACATGTCCTAAATGCTGGATGGATGTCTGTGCTTACTATTATTATTAGGTGCACACAAAAATATCATGTGCACACCAATCCTCGATGAGCTCTGGGATCCAGCCCTACGAGCACCAGTGTCCCCACTCGCCCTTCTTGTGATCATGCCTGATACCATGCGGACTTGCCCAGGAGGTCAGGGCCTCCCACATTCTGAAGAGGATGTGTTTTGTGTCTCTGCTGCAGGAATTGCTTACTTAGGAGGTGTGTGCAGTGCTAAGAGGAAATGTGTGCTTGCCGAAGACAATGGTCTCAATTTGGCCTTTACCATCGCTCATGAGCTGGGCCACAAGTAAGTATCAGATCCTGTTGTTCTGCCGCTTTCAATTCCTTTCTGAACACAGATTTTTCACTTCAGTTCTGAAAGTTTGTAGCAGTGCTGCTCTGTGCTTTGGCTGCTTCTGCTTCAGGGCCGAGGCCAGTAAGCCAGTCTGCTCAGCCTGCAGTGAGCCCAGGAGATTACTGAGCAGACTGGCTTTGAGTGTTGAAATGTTAATTTGAGGTTTATGTTTATTCTTAAAGCCAACACAGTAAGGGGAAGGAGTTTTTCTGGTTCTCTTATTTTGTTGTCCTCGTTGTCCTGGGTCAGCATGATATTTGATGCACTCTGAGTACATCATTACAATTATGGGATTTCTCGTTAGACTATTGATTTTGTTTTCTTTTCAGCCGGTTTCAAATATAGTCAAACTTCTGCTTGCAGAATTCAGTGATTTAGTTTTAGAGAATTAAGAGCAACTGCCTTTGCATGTGGAAATTCTTCGTTTTTAGTTGAAACGACTGTAGAACCTTACAGCCCTTACATTCTGTCTTAGGGAGAATCTGAGGCAACCTTCTTTTTTTTTTTTTTTTTTTTTTTTTCCAAAGGTAGAAACAGAGGGTCAGAGGGGTTGAGTGGCTGGCCCAAAGTTGCAATCACCTGCAGGAAGTCTCAAGGGGCAGAAAGCCAGCTGACTCTCCGACTATGATCGGAAAGTTTACTCTTTCTCCTGGAGTGAATGTCTGTTTTATGTTTCTCTGAAGGAATACTGTGATATAACTGTGTAATTTTTTAACTTAAAAAAAATGAAATTGGGGAGACCAGATCATGCAAAACAATGGGAAAATTTATGTTAGATTGTATAAGACATAAGTAAGTGGAAATATCTAGTTCTGGAGGGAAAATATTACAAAGATTTTTCTAATGACCTACATGGGAAGATGTCTGGGGCTGTAACTGTCAAGTCTAACTTTTGTAAGAGAAAAGCCAGTCTACAGAAAGGGGTGTGAAAGCAATTGTTTTGCTCTAGAATTAACCGTATCTGTGTCTTTACTTTTCATTTCATTTTATCTGGTCCCATTTTAATTTTTTCACTCCTGTAGAGGAGTTTGTTGTTGGCTGTTTTGGACTTGTTGGGTATCATGATGTGTATATAGAGAATGAAAATGTTGCTGTGTGGATGCCATGTGCATAGCATGAGGGACATCTTATTGACCCAGGGGCTAGCAAAGCAAGGTGAGTAGCTATCTCTAAGTATACCATTATTTCATCATGATATTACTTTTTAAATATTGCTGGAGACACTTTGTCCCTCCTATTTTTAAATTAAGTGCTATCACATTTATATTAACATCTCTGAGATGTTAAATCAAAATGGCTTTGACAGGCATCTTCCGACTGTCAAAGGACCCAGGCAGCCCACTGCAGTACCTAGGAATCAATTACCTGATGGTTTTGAGAACATAGAGCTCTGAAAACATTTGCCAACATCCAGGTTGTGATGGGTCTTTGAATGGTAAATTTAAATAAGATGATTTGAGCTGCAGTCACTCAAATTGTAATGTCCCCAGTAGAATTCAACACCATGGTATATGTCACAGTGCCGTTTGCTCTGTCGCGCTCTTTTCTCCTTGGATGTTAACACAGAGTGCCATTTTTGCCTTGATGACCTGTTGAATTGTGCTGGACCAAACCCTGGCTTGTTAGCACAGGAGGTCTGCAAAGATGAATGGTTAGATTTAGTTGTACTTTAGTACCCTTTAGCTATAGGCTGCTTAGAATTTCTTGGAGGAATCTTTATAGCTTGCCATTAGACTCTAATTACCTACAAAAACAAACACCTCATTGTTAATCAAAGCCAATAAATCCTGCCAGGGCTTGGGCCACCCCCTCGTTGGCTGGTTATGGCTTTCCCAGGGAAGTGTGTTGTCTCAGATTAGTCTCCAGTGTTGGGGAAGCGGATTCCCCCAGGATGAAGCCACATCTTCCCTGTCCATAGGCCTCTCTGGTCACCCCAGTTCAAGGAAGTAGGCAAGGTCATATGGCCTTCTTGAAAAGGCCAAGACCTTAATACTTAGCAAAGCCAAGGACCAAGATACTTCACAAATACAAAACCTGAAAGCTGATCTGTGTTTTGAAATAGAGAGGAGCAATTTAATTCCATGTTAAGAAAATCCCCAGGCGGGTGGCCTACCGGTCCCACATCTTCCTGATGGGTGGGTGAGGGACTTTGCCCCTGGGCCGTGGAGTCCTGGCTTTTCAATCAGGCTCGTGTGAGCACCTGCCCTCAGGTGTGACTGTCAGGAGGAAAATTCTCTTTCCCTGTGAGTCACTCCTTACATTTATCAAACAGAGAGTCCCATAAATTAATATGGTTTTCTTTGTGCCTTGGCTGTCAGAAAACTCGAAGCTAAATTAAGGCTCGTTTTCAGCAATTAATTCATCTACATCCTGAAATTGTACTTTCCCCTCTCTTCTCATTACAGTGTTTCCTTTTATGAATAGGTTTATTTTGAATAGCTGAAACATAAATTATTTAATAGTATAAACTGGCTCTAATCCAACTTACAATCAAATAAGTTCTAAGTTATAAAATTAAAAATTTCTGCCATGGTTATGTTTATAGTATCACTTTGGGCATGAATTAATAATGCACTAATGATGTTTAAATAAAATCAGATCTCTGATTTACCGGGCACCTACTATGTGGCAGGAGAAGATACTGTGCATCCATCATACTAGTGAATCAGTCCTATGAGGTAGGTATTAGTTTTTACTTGGTAGGTTAGGAAACTAGCTTTCTAAAAAAATTTACAGTCTCTACACAGCATGATTTAAGATCACTTATACGATAATACATATGCAAAATAGGCCCATTAAAATAAGAATCTAGATTATAACAGATAGGTAATGAAGACAACTTGATGGATATCCAAAAACCAGGATACCTGTGTTTAAGGGAAGCCATGCTACAAGTAGCTGCTCACTAGTTGCCCAAGGAGAGTGAATGTGTCATCATCAAAAGGTGCTAGAGTATCATAGATGAGCTTGACAGCTTTCTGAAGTTTGGCCCTGACAAAGGCGGAGGCTAGAGAAGACCCAGGCCTGGCTGCAGCGCGAGCTGGGCCAGCTGCAGGTTCCGGTAGGCGAGGGCCCCGGATGGGGCTGTCTGTGCTGCTGCCTGGAGGATGAACTGGCTCTGAGCGTCAGCCCAGCTGGGGGTGCTTTGAGGTTTTAAATGACCTCTTTCCTGCTTGGCTGTGACAGACTGCCCTGGTTTGCAGCTCCATGCTGCCCTTAAGTTCCCTGTGACTGTCTTGCAGCCATCATGTGAGATGCCTGCCTCACAACAAGCATGCTTTGCCTTTGTCCTCTTTTGCCTTTTCTCATGCTGTGGGGAACACTGGAAAGTGTTAGTGCCCGAATATGGAAAATGGCTATGCTGGGTCTCTTGAACTTCAGATACTGTTTTTTGGAGTGGAATCTGTGAAATGGGAGCAGTTCCTTGAGAGGAAGAGCCACGCAGACCAACATACTTTAGGCTTTTTCTCCCTCAAAAAACCAGACAAGGGGCCTTGTGGAGGAGGTTAGTGTCCACAGTATTGATTAAAATTTGGTGTTAGAGAGAAAGCTAGAAGTGAGCATTTGTTTCTCTCAAATGGGCCCCTGCTTTTGAGGCTCCACCCTGATTGGTTTCAGGAGACTCCCCGGTGAGGGGCCACAGCTCAGGTCTGCTGACTGTTTGTGAGGAAAAGCAAAGTCAAAGTCAAGGGTACCTTCCTGGATCAAGCAAGGAGTTAGTAGTGAGTTTTGTGTGATCTTAAAAATGACTGGGTATAATACATCTGTTGGAATTTTAGAATATGTGTGTATGATTATATTCTATAATTTGGAATATCACATAGAATATATTCTATATCCATGTACAGATAGAATGTGTTTTATAATTTGGAAGTTATAGTACAGAAGAGAGAAAGCAGGTAGCCCCATGGGTGTTGGTGAGAACAGCTTCCGTTCTGAGGACAGTAGGGCCTGACATGGCCCCGGAAGGGCACGTGGTGGGTTAAGAACTCCCCAGGTAGAGGCCGGGAGGGCCCAGAGCTAGTCTCACCTGGCCCCTCTGAGCTAAAAAAAAATCCTGCATCCTGCGCACACAGCGTGCTTCTCAGTCAGGTAAGGCAGCGAGGTTCTGGACAGCATCTAAAGACAAGTCCTTCCAGGTGGAGTGACAGGGAGTGGAGGGAGTCCACTTAATGCACAAAGAAAGGAAGGATGTATCTTTGCACATAGAAGCAAAAGATTTTCAGTCTGCAGAAAGCAAGTGCCAGCCGTGTTGAGCTTAGGAGGCTCTGGGAGATAAGCCCGTGCCGCTCAGGCCCAGAGACATGACTACCTCGCGTCAGCCCAGATCCTGGGACCCCCCCAACCCAGTGGGCCTGCAGCAGGTCCTCCCAACAGCACAGCTGCCACACCTGAGGCCAGCCTCTTCCGTCTGCCCCTGGGTGGAGTTCTGCTAGCCTCTTTAGCCTGGCTTTCTTCCTGGCATCCCTGCATGCTCTTTCGGATCAAAGAACTGTTCTCCCTCCGTTCTGGAATTTGTGTCTCCTCTGGTCAGCCAGTTCAGCCTGTAGCCTCTGGATAATACTCTCTGCTCAGAAGCTTGACACTTGGCTTAGATGACATCTGGGCAGAAGCCCGCAAGAGGAACACACGGGACTTTTAGAAATGTAGTGGCTGTGCCTCACCAAATCACTCGGCCCACTGGCTCTGTGGGACGAGCTTACAGAGGCTCTCCAGGAGGTCACCTTCATCCCAGGTGACAGCCCAGTAGGCGTAATGTCCCAGGGGTTTCATTGTTTTAGCCACCTTCTCCCGTCTGTCTCTTGCTCCCATACCCGCATCCTCCCAGGCTTCTCTCTGTGTTGAGCCACAATGGTGCTGAAAATTGTGCTGCCCTTTGGGCCCCAGCTGTCTCTTCTGAGCATTCCACCAGCCAGTCACACTCAGGAAAGGCTTAGCCCCGTCTTCGTCTCTCATCTGACACCTCCATGGAGACCTCACTGAGGGTCCAGCACAGAGTGACCTCTGGCGCAATGATGAGGAAGGATGGGACCCGCAGAGACCTGGCAATAGAAGGGGGAGAGGGACAGCTGAGTCGCCTCCTGGGGAGGGTCGAGGTACTAAGCACGTGAGGGTGCCAAAGAGGGAAACTCAGCAGTGGCTTGAGGATGCAAATGTGCTGAGAAGGAGCTGTGTTCGTCCAGCTGGTCTACCCTTGTACCTGCAGACATGCAAGACATTATACAAGGATGTGGTCACATCCACATGTGGTTCACACTTGGGTTTTAGACCTACACAGCGTCCTGTATCCCCCCTGGAGCTATCCTGTTTTGGAAGCACTAACCTGACCAGCATGACTGGGAGGAGTATAGAGGTATGAGTAGGGCTGGGGACACTACAGGTGTCCTGATGTAATAAGGGGACCCAGAGACCTGAGCAGGTGACATGGGAGCTTGGTATCCTCCTTTAGAGACACCTGTCAAAGCTGGATCCATTCACTACGCACACTTTCAGCCAGGACGCACCACTGTATAAAGGTAAGTTGAGAACAGTGGACGTCAGGGAAGATGTCCTTATGATCACATGCTGGGGACATGCTGCCCGGTGTGAAGTTGACAGTGCGCGGGATCCAGTTCCTGGGAGGCGTGGCTCTTGAGCAGGGTCAGTGCTGTCTGGAGCAGAGGGAAGAGGAGGAGAGAGCCCTGCGTTGGGGGGAGATACTCTTGCAACTGGAGTCCACACAGTTGAAACGAAAAGGAATTGTCTCAGTCCCAGAGCAGGAAGGAAGGCAAGCCGTAATCCAGATGTGTGAAGCGTGGAAACGCTGTCTGTGATTCTGTGATGTACTTTAGGAGTAAGCCAGCTGACCCAGCGCGGGGCAACACAGAGAGGACACGGCACAGACCTGGGAAGGCAAGTGGCCCCCAGCAGACTGGGCAGTGGTGGCTCCTGTGCAAGTGTCTGGCCTGGGTGTTCCGCCCAGTAGGCAGAGCTCAGGCATCGGACATGGGCCAGCCTTATAAGGAAGGCATGGAGAGACAGAATTTCTGGAAATGTCATAACTGTTTAGAAATCCTGGGGGGAGAGGGAGCATGCTCTTGCTCTAGCTGGAATTAGGGCAGCTGGGTTCACACAGGGATTGGCCTTCCTGGAGGAACAGAAAAGGGGGCACCTCTCCACTGGATGGGCCATTCCCCCATGGGCTCGCTGAGCTGCCACCACCCCCAGTTCTCATTCAGCTTCCTTGGCCTTGCCCTCTGGGAGGCCTCCTTTTCCAGACTGAAGGAAAACTGTGGTGGTAATTGAGCTGCACTCAAGGGCTCTTGGGTTTCCCGCAGAGGGACCTGGAATGATTCTGGAGTATGATTTCCTTTGCGCTTGGCCTTTGCATCAAAGTGGTGGGTGAGCATCTGCCGGATGCATCTTAGTTACCAAATTCCAGAGGTGTGCAAAGCATGCAGGCCTTGTTCTCTTTTGTATGCCCTTATCTGTTTCTTACATTTTGCCACCAAGAATCGCAGAGCTTTTCATGTTAATTGACCTGCTGTGAACATCGCGGTGCCTCACCTGCACTAGAATAGCTTGTGATTTTGAAGGACTCTCAAGACGGCCATGGCATTGCCTGTTTGCCCCTTTTCTCCTACTCCCTTGCAAATATAAGCCAAATTTCCTACTCTTCCTTCCTCATGGGGGATTTCGGATTGGAGTTTTCAGAGCACACAGAGCAGCTTTGTTATTGTTGGTCCTATTCAAATGGTTTTCCAGCAACCTTAGGGCTGGTTGGGGAGGTTGCAGTATTTTGCTTTGGAGTCCTCTGCAAGGAGAGAACACTTCTTCCAGTTGTTCTGGGAAACCTGGAGCCCCTGTCCTTAAGAGGACTTTCACCACAGCCTTCCCCAGTCTGTGCAGGCCTGGCACCTGACTGGGAGAGAGGAACACAGCAAACAGAAAGCCATTAAAAGCTCATCGCAAGCAGGCAGCTGTGGTCCCACCTGCTCTCTGTGCAGTGTGGCCCGGCAGCCATTGGCTGGATGATACCACCGTGGTGGAAAATCCAGCTGCATTGAGTCTCCCTGTGCCCCAGAGTGTTATTACTGTAAGAAGGGTGGTTACAAGAGCTGTACTTGTGTTTGTGGCTGCCCCAGGAATGCTACATGTTTAATTATCGGGTGGATTGTCTTGACTGGATCTGTGTCGTCCAAGATGTTGTGAGAGGAGGCAGGAGGAAAGTTGAGTTTGGCTGGAGAGTCGGATTCTAAAATCCCCTTAGAACTTCCTTACATTACAGGCTCTGCCAGGAATTAGATGAGATCCAATTTTCTTCTTAGATTGCCAGAGCTTCTGGCAGCTGCAACTAAGTGGCTTTTCTCATGGTTCTTGGAGCTGGAAGGGACGTCCAGAGTCTTCTGAGCATCATTTTGCAGGTGACGAGGCTCCTCCCTTCCCACGGCTCTCAGTGACCAAATGCAGACTCTGTCCAGAGTCGCAGACTGCAACATCAGATCCTTTCCACACGTGAGCAGAACCTGGGTCGGAGCCCAGCCCTTGCATGTGACTTTCTTGGTAACTGCATCTACTCACCATTACTTAGAAAGTCACTTTCTGTTCACAGGGCTAGGGTTTTACAAGTCCCATGAGGGGCAGTGGGGATGTGATATGATACAAAGCTCCCTATAGAGAGTTTGTCCATTTCTCCAAAGTGAGTGATTTCTTGCCTAGAATCTTTGTGCATCTCATGTCCACTGCTGATGGAGATTCAAAACCAGACATCTGAGGATACTAGCATGTGCCGAGACCTTGGAACTTTGCCTCCAGCCTGGTACATGGCACATTCTGGGAAAGAGCCCTCCTCAGCCTTGTCTATATGAGGACTTGGCATGTTCACAGTTTACATGCAGGTAGTGGTTTGGCCACATGGTGGTGACAGAAAGTACCAGCCAGAGGGCCCAAAGGGTCGGCAAGAGGAATAAAATCATGTGCTGTGTTCCTGTCATTTGAGAACACAGTGCCAGGGTCCAGCGCACAGATCTGGGATAGGCCACATCTGGGACAAATATCAACAAATAGGTGGACATGAAATGATGGAGGTTATAATTTTGTAGCAAGTCACAGGAAGCATTAAAAAGACATCATCTTGCTAAACATGGCCATACTTCTATAGTGTTGAGAAAGGGCTTTTGTATCAAATAAGCCTCTTGATTCTCTGACTCTCAGGCTGATCATCGGGAGCAAGAGACAATGAGAAGAGGGTTGGTCGGGTAGTTTTGAGTCTTGGGTTTTCACAGTCCCTGATGAAAGGGTGAGGCTGGAAGCTGCTATGAGAAGCAGGGCCCTGTGATCCTGGCATGTGTGACCTTGGGAGCCTGAGCCTGCATCTGCTTTGCCCAGTATACAAATGGATGGATTGTTAAAGAGGACGCCAGGACAGAGATAGCGCTGATCTTCAGAAGTCAGACTTGATCACACTATTCTCACACTGAGGACCTGGCACATCCAGTAGGACCCATCCCATGGGGCAGCTTCAGACTTGCCAAGGACCAACCAACAAGGCCCGTGCTGATGGCTCAAAGTCACATGTAGGTCGGTTTCCAGAGAGAGGAGTCTTAGCCACATAATTCCCTCCGGATAGAAACACAGAAATATGTGTTTCTTTAGTAAATGGTGCCTAATGAACCCGCCGTTAGAGATATTGGAGGCTCTGCGGGAGGAGGGTGGGGAGCATCTGAATTAATTAAGCACCATTCATCTTAGTGGCACATGCTCTGTGATCACCAAAGGGGTGTCAGAATTGTGGCCCAGCTGCAAGAACAAACAGTTGCTACAAAGAAAAAGGCAGCCAACTTCCTGCCAGCTGCCCAGTCATATCTTGGCTTACTCAGCAGAACAAGCTCCCCCCGGCCCCTCTATTTCCCCTCTCTCTGATGAACTGTCCTTTCTCATTCAGAATCATCACCTCAAAGTCCCCTATTCTGGGCCTAGTTAAGAATCTGGCAAAGAAGAATGAAGAAGCCCTATATTTGGTGCTGTAGATTGGAGAAGCCCCATAAAACTTCATCTGCTGCCTCGCTCTTCACAGTGTGAGCTGAGGATCAGCGGCATCAGTGTCACAGGGGAGCCTGTTAGAGATGCAGGAACTCAGATTCTCCAGGGTGAAATACTAAAGCACATCAACGGGAGGAGACTTCTCTGTCCCCCTCATCTCAGGGCACCACTCACTCCTCCTGGCTACATGCCGTAGCTCTGGAGTTACACATCGCCTAATCCCCGGGATACATTCTGAGAAATGCGTCATTTTGGTTGTCGTGCGCCACCATCCCAGAATGCACTTACACAGACCCAGGTGGCAGAGGCCAGTCATTCCCAAGCGGCCTCTTGATGCAACCAAGGGATGTGGTGAACATGAGATCTGTGAGGCTGCTGTCAGTATCACAGCACACTGTTTCACAGTAATTTTTTATAGCTAGAAGGAATAGACTATAAACAAGTATAGTATAGTATGGTATAGTAGATACATAAATGGGTGGTAGCATAGTCGTTCTTATAAAGCATTATGCCCTGTGTAGAGTTGTGCTATACTTTCATACAAGGAGCAGCACAGCAGGTTTGTTCACACCATCATCACTACAAGCACATGTGCCAGGCGTTGCACCATGAAGTTAGAATGGCTGTGACATCAAGGGGCAATAGGAGCTTTTCAGATCCATTATGATCATATGGGACCACCATAACATATGTGGGATGTCAGTGGTGGAAATGTTATGATGCAGTGCATGATTGCAACTAGGTGGACTTGAATAGAAAAGCTTCTCTTTTTTTCTTCCTTTTTTAAGTGTCAGGAGGTAGAATATCTTTCTTGCCCTGGTTTTGGGATCTCTTCTCTGGCCCCTTATCTTCACCTATGTGATGCCATCAGGTCTTCAGCTGACTTTGAGTTTGCTGCAGGTTCTAGTTATTTTCCCCCGCAGTTTGGAGAAAAGATGTCTTTGTAGAGATGGTTGGGACAGCCATCAACTGACCTTCCCTGTCAGACCCGACTCTAGTCTAAACATTTAATTTGACGCAACCTAAAACCTGGTAAATAGGTTCTTGAAAAATGTATTTGAGAATGTATTGGTCAACCAGACATGAAATGGAGGTTCTCCATGTAGAAGATGGAAGGAAGCAGAGTTCTGTCTGTACCACCAAACGGAAAGGTCACACAGGTCCTCAAAGGCCCCAAAACTGTGGCCTTTGACATTCCCAAGAGGCAGACAGCAGGTCCTTTCCGCAAGGCTGTGAAATGCCCACATTGCTGTCCTGCTTCTCTCCCATTCAGTTTTCGTTTTTGGTTTGAAGATAGAAGCTACAGCCTAAGCAGTGGTGCTTTCCTAAGAGGTGGCTTCTTCCCATTCTTGTTGCCAATGACCCATATGTGAAACGTGGGTCCATGGCTGCACACACTGGTGAAGTTCGGGACTTGATAGGTCAGCCTGTTGTATTGTCATAAGGCATTGTTTTCTCTTCCCACATTTGGCATATTATTACCCGTGGTCTAGAAGACCAGTGCAGCCTCCAAATGCCATGCAGAAACCTCTCTCTGGGATTTAGATGAGTTCTGGCGTCCTTGCCACTTCTCGCTGCAGCTTGAATTCAGTCATGTGTTGCAGAAGCTCGTCTGCCGCTGGGTGATTGAGTCTGGTAACTCCCTGTCTTTAGTTTTTAGCGGGCCTTGCCTGTGTAGTAACTCCTACAGAGTGATTGTCTAATCCATTTCCTTGTGAATGGGGGTCAGGAAAGAAAGCCAAGGGAGTGCTTGCCAAAGTGGAAAGAATGCTAAGGAGCCCCGCAAGGCATCATATTTTCAAACTTGGGGATTTGCAAAGGGTTATAAAGATAACCCATTTGAACACAGAGGGCTCATTGCGCTTTAAAGAACCAGACCCTGAGTGCTGCTGCCCTCTGTAACTTAAACATAGTGCTGTGATGGCCAAGCTTTTAGAGCTTTCAGTGATACAGCCCGCTGCGACACCCATGCCATAGGTTTGCCACCACTGGCACAGTGCTTTAGAGAGCCTGCCTTTAACTCCAGGTATGTCATCATGACCTTGACTTCCCAGCAAGTGTAACCTAATTTTCATTCAGTCCAAGATTGTGCAATACACCTTGTACTGGTTGTAACTGAGCCTCCAGATAACTGGTCAACCAGGTTTTTCACCTGATTCAGATTCTCTCCAATGAGATGGCAAGAACTTGTTTTAAATAAGAGCACCAGAGCATGTTGACAGTTGCAGAGGAGCAATCAGTGCTAAAGACTGCAAATGGGTCAATGCCATCTTGCAGAAGGGAAATGAGACAAATGGCATACATTCTAAACTTATGCTATTGTTTGTAAGAAAGATTCCAAAATGGCTCATCAGACATAATTTGTGAGCTCTTAGAAATAGAAGAGGCAATTCCAGAAGTCACGCAAGGATTGTGCAGACATAGTGAATGTAAATTTCCCCAAGGTTTCTGCAAAACTCTTAACACTCTTAATGGGAAATATGGCAAACTATGAACTGGATACCACTACAGCTAAACGAATTTGTGAATTTGTGGCAGCCTTACTCACCGGGTGCTTGTCGGCACATCCGTGTGGGAAAGATGATTCCTACCTGCCATGGGGCTCAGTGGAATTGCTGCTTTCTTGCATATTGTAGTTATGACCTAGCTGTAGAGATGAGTACCATGCTCATCTAAGATTAGTAAAAGTAGAGTAAATGTCAGGAATGCAATGGAGATCTTGCAACCAGTAGAAGATAATAAGAGACAATAACTTTATGTTCATACACTGAACAAATAATAAATGGACTAATTCCTGGAAAACTACAAACTAACAAAACTCAGGCAGGATAGAATAGATGATCTGTATAGGCCCATCTTTGTTAAAGAAATTGGGTTTGTAGTTTGAAGAGATATATTTAACTTGATTTAAACATTACACAATGGTAATACACGTTGAAGCATCACACAGTACTCTATGACTATGTACAATTTTTGTTTTCATATATCAGTTTAAAAAATAGAAAATTAGAATTTGAAAACATAAAAGCCCCCCCCATCTCCAGGCCAAGATAACTTCACTGTAGAATTTTGCTAACTATCCTGAAAAAAATTTAATATCTATTTTACAAAGCCTCTTCTGGAAAATGCAAAAAGAAGAAACACTATCCAGTTAATGTTATAAATTCTATGAAGTCAATATTTGATGCCCAAACTGGACCAAGACAGCACATAAAAGAAAATTGTAGACCAATATCTCTTAGGAAAATTCCTCAATAAAATTTTAGCAAATTGAATCACACACACACACACATACACACACACACACAAAATACTAAACCATGACCAACTGGGACTTATTTTAGGTGTGCCAGGCTGTCCAAACATCAATTAATGAAATATTGCATATCAACAGGCTAACAGAGAAAAATATACATTAGTAGATGCAGAAAAGTCATTTGCCAATCCATTGATGTCTATTCATAAAAACGTACCATTTACTTATATAGGGGAAGGTCCCCACTCTCCTAAATAACATTCATAAAACAACCACAGTTAATAGCATCCTTAATGGTGAAAAACTTAACACCAAGCAAAACTTAAGTTACCAAGAAAAAAATAGCATAAATCTAATAAAATTTGTACATGTTCTATATGAAGCAAATCACAAAGTGCTGATCAAAGAAGGCTTAAATACTTGGAGACATGTATTGTAGTCTTCAAGACTTACATAGTAAAGATGTCTCTTCCACCTAAGTTGACCTATAGGTTTACTGCAGTTCCTCTCAAAGTGTCAACAAGTGTTTTGGCAGACATAAATATACTTATTCTAAAATTTTTAAGGGAAGGGAAAGACCCTAGACCAGCAATGGCGAACCTTTTAGAGCTTTCAGTGGTACAGACAGCCTGCTGCAGCACACGTGTCACACATTTGTTACCACTGCCCTAGAATAACTAAAGCCATATGAAAAAATGAAGTCTAAAACAGGACAAATCACTCTTGCTGATATCAAAGCTTAATCTGTAGCAACAGTGTACTGATGGAGGAAAGAATCAGTTCAATGGAAAATAAATGAGAACTCAGAAATAGATTCACACAAATATGTCCAATTAATTTTTGTCAAACGTACAAAATCAGTTTAATGCAAATTATGCAGTGATAGCCTTTTAATTAAAAATTGCGGGAATAATTTGGATGTCCAGAGGCCAAAACAAACAAACAAACAAACAAATCAGAACTTCGTACTTTTAAAAAAAAGTTAACTCAGATTATGAACTTAAATGTAAAGATTTCTTACACTAGGCATCAATACTTAATCTATAAAGCAAAAGATTTTTGCTCCATTGGAATGGATGAAAATTAAAAACCTTCGCTGTGAAGGGTATGGAAACACAAATTACAGACTAGGAAATATATTTGCAAATCACATATCTGATAATGTGCTTGCACCTAAAAGAGCCTTCAAAAATTCCATTCTAAACTACATACTTAGGAAATGATCAAAAACACGAGCAGGCATTTCACCAATGAGAATGCACCAATGGCAAATAAGCACATGAAAAATATTCAGTGGTCGAGGCCATGAGGGAAACGCAAATTAAATCCACAGTGAGGAATCAGTACACTCCTAGCAGAAGAGCTAAAATTTAAAAAGTGGTGACAGTGTCAATGGCTGGCCTGGATATAGAAAACAGAATCATTTGTACATTGCTGGTGGAAATATAAAATGGTGCAGCCAATCTGGAAAACAGTTTGGCAGTTCCTTTTAAAACCCAAACTTACTACATGACCCGGCAACTACACTCTCATGTGTTTATGCGAGAGAACTGAAAATTTGAAAATGTATTTTCACATAGAAACTTGCACATGAATAAGTTTATAGCAATTCTGTTTATGATAACCCCAGACCTGAACTGCCTAATGTCCTCTTATCCCTGAGCAGTTAAATCATTCTGCATGCATACCATGGAATACTACTTAGCAATAAAAATGAATGAATTGTGGACATAGTAACTTGGATAAACCAAGAAATTATACTTAATAATTCTTCAGTAATTCTCTCGGAAGACTATGTAGTGCATGATTCCATTTATATAACAATTGTGAAATAATGAGATGGAGAACAGATTGGTGATTACCGAGGGCTTAAGGGATAGGAGTGAGAGTGGGTGGGCCTATAAAGAGGTAGTCTTGTGTTGACAGTACAGCTAAGATTCTTGATTATGGTAGTGTTTACACAAAACTACACATGTAATAAAATTGCATAGAGCTGTACGCATATGCAGATATGAGTGCATGCTCAACTGGAGAAATGAAAAGCTCTGTGGATTGCACTGATTTTAAACCCTCCGTGTGATACTATACTGTAGTTATGCAAGATGTTTGCACTTTAGAAGGCTGAGTGAAGGGTGTGCTAAACTGACCGATGCTTTTTTCAGCTTCTTGTAAATATATAATTATTTCAAAAGGAAAAGTTGGAAGAAAAGGAGAGATAATGCCTTAAGGGTATTTTGAAAAGTCTAGATGTCCCATCCACACCTCATATGAATTAAACCATGATTTCTACATGTGGAATTTAGGAATCTGTTTCTTAATTTATTAGATGACTCTAACAGACAGCCTTGTTTGAGAACTCATTAATGTGAGTGGTTATTGTAACTGTTGTCACCCCTTCCCATGACGGCAGCATTTATATAGCACTTTAACTTTGTGCCGACTTTGCATCCATTATTAGATTTCACCTTCAATCATAATTGCTTCATTCTCTGCCAGCATTAGTTCTCCTTGACTGTGTGGACCCATGTGGTCACTGTGTTAGTCACCTTTTCATCACTGTGATGTATACCCGAGGCACACGATTTAAAGGTAAAGTCTTTATTTTGGCTCACATTTAAAGAGGTTTCAGTCCATGGTCGCCTGACTCCATTGCTTTTCCTTGTGATGAGGCAGAAATATCAGGGCGAAGAGCATGGTGGACCAAAGCTACTCACCTCATGGCATATGGGAAACAGAAAGAGGAAGAAAGAGCTAGGGAGAAAGGAGTTGGGGACCAGACATAGTTCTCAAGGTCACACCCCTCCAAGACACACTGCTTCAACTAGGTCCTACCACCTATGTTTTCATTACTTTCCAATAATGCTGTCAAATTATGATCACATCAAGGGATTAATTTACTGATGAAGTTCAAACCCTTAAGATTCAGTTACCTTCCAGAAGCTCTAGTTCTGAATACACAAGACTTTAGGGGGATACATTAGATCCAAACCATAACTGATGGTTTTGGAAGCAGGCAAAATGCAGAGCTTTCTCATCTTTACACAGTGGCACTCACTTCATTTTGGAAGGAGGCTGAGTTATAATAAGTTACGGTTTGCTGCCTAAAGTCTCCTCCAGTTTTCCCTATAACCAAAGAGAAGGGACAGCTGAAGATTGGAGGTAGAGCTGTTGCTTTGGGGTATGTTTGGTGCCTTTGAGGAACTCCTTTTTCAGAATGAAGCTGGGATGATTTGATACTGGAAACCTTTACTCATTGTGTTCTTTGAGGTTTGCCATTTCTCTTCCTCCTACCTGGAGATGGTCATTATCATTTACACATATGTACCCATGAGTTTGGGTTCCATCTAGACTAAGAGGATGCAGACCAGGAGATGTGGGGAGAAACAAGATCAGTGCTGTGCCCCTAGGACTTGACCAGCCCTTGAAACAGCTCACAGAATATGCTACTTGTGAAGCATTCTGCTATGACGCTGCACATTATAGTTTGAATATAATTGTTCCTACCAAAACTCATACTGTGGCTTAATTATTCAGTGCACCAGTGTTGGGAGGTGGGGCCTACTAGAAGGTGTATAGGTCAGGGGGTAGAGCCCTCTTGAATGGATTAATGTCTTTCTCTTAGGAATGGGTTAGCTGTTATGGTGTTTCACCCCTTTTCTTTTCCACACCTACCCACTTCTGCTTTCTATGCTGAGTTGCAGCAGCATGAAGCCCTCACTTTAAGACAACAAGATATGGCCACTGTACTTTGAACTTCTCAACGCCCAGAACCATGAGCCAGAATAAACCTCTATTCTTTATAAGTTGTCCAGTCTCTGGTATTCTCTTAAAGCAACAGGAAACCAACTAAGACACATGGATTACAGTGTGAAAGCCAAGATGGACCAACATTTTATGAGTCATTTGGCTTAGTTCAGCCTCACAATCCAGGCATCAGGATCTGGAAGATGAATTCTGAGTCAGGCCATAGTCTATACATGTCTACAACACATAACAATTGTGTTACCCTGTTTGGGCTGATGGGCTAATCTTTTTCTTGATTTCTTATGCTCTTAAGAAGAAAAACTTCAGCTGCCAAAAAATACACATTTACATGTTTGTGACATTGAAGAGAATGAATCTGTTTTGGAGCTGGAGGAAGAAGAAAAAGAAAGTATAAGCATGAGAAATCTTGCCAAGCAACAAGTATGGCTGCCATGTTGCACTCTGGAGGTACCATTCACTTAGAGAAAGCTGTTACCCTCAAGCTAGAATCAGCACTGATGTGATATAAGGAAAGCTTAGAATGAGCTGGTGGTTTCGCAGGCCTGAGAACCAAGTGACAAAAGAGGACCAAAGGGTAGAGATAACCACGTCACATAAGTCACCCCCAAGATTAGAGTCTCCATTTTCCCTGCACACATTCCCTCACCAAGTCAGCTGTTGCTCTGTACTTGTTTATGTTATGTATTCAAATATTGGTTTTATTTTCCTGCATAATTAGGATTCTCTTAAAGATTTCAGAAATGGGGGCTGGAGGAACTGCAGCTACATGATCCCTCTGCTGTCTTCAATTCAGTGAAATCTCATTGCCATCCTACCAGGAATAGAAGGACAATCTTTTGGCCTTGGCCCTGTAGCAGGGAGAGGGGTGGCCAGAGATAAGCCTGTTCCTTTGACAGCTCTTATTTTGGACCAATTCATCTCTGCCCTGTCGGGTCACCATATTTGGTACTGACTCTTCTGTAGACACAAATTGAAAGCAGACACTTGAATGAAGGCTAGTGTCAAAATTCTTTTTGAGAAAAGAAGAGGAAAAGGGACATCTTCATACTCTTGCTATTTCTGTTTCCAGTTTCACTCCTAAAGTGAAACCGAGTCCTATAGGGGCTGGGCTGAATGTGGCTGGAGAGTGAGGTGGAGTTCACAGGCGAGGAGATGCCGGAACACGGGAGCATCTTTTCTCCACCGCTTTCTCCTTTGTTTGGCACATTCTGGAAGAAATGGAACCTGCTGGAACCACCCTTTCTTGACACCATGGGGCTTTTTGTCTGGAACACCTTTTGTATATCAGATGAGATTTTTGTGGGTAAGGCCTCTTTTCCTGTTTTAATAACCCACTATCAACTACAAAGTTGCCGCTAGTAAAAATATCAATTATCACTTATGCAAGACTTGGCATTACTTGAAACCACATTCCATCCTCGGAACACGATAGTTGCTTTGAGCCAGAATTCAGAGAGGGTTTGAGGACAAGTTTTGTACACAATCATTAAGTTGGCCGGAAAAATATATTTTTATCCTGTAAATTGAATGCCAGTTGAGCAGTAGTGATTACTGCTGGAAGAAGCTGTAATTTATGTTAAGGGAAGTGAAGATTTTTTTAAAGATAAAAATTGTTCTTTAAGAATAGCAGAGAGAGACTGAACTGCATGGAAATTTCCAAAGCAAACTTTTGGTTCTATAGGATATCCAGGATATTTCAGAGAGGGGTATTCAGACTAGCATAGTCATGTATCACATAAAGACATTTCCATCACTGGTCCACAGCAAACCACATGTTAGAGCGATCCCACCAGATTACAGCATCTAGTGATATGTAGCCTTCTTAGTTTGTGCAGATACACTATCATGTTTTCACAACTATGAAATCTCATAACGACACATTTTTCAGAATGTGTCCCTCTCATCGAGCAACACATAACTATATTTAGTAATTTAGTGGTTATGTATTTATTATTGCTGAACTTTGTTCCTTAGAATGTTCCCTGATGGGTTGGATGTGTAGATAAAAATATTTGGACCTCATATTTTGAATTCGTCCAGAATCTCCTGACACCAATGCCTTTCCTGGTTTCACCCCAAAATTTAGAAATCTGGACAGAAATAAGTGTCAGAATTTTGTCTTTGACTAACCAAAAAGTAATTGTCCTACATGTTGTGTTGCCTCGCTGAAATCTTAGTAGTAATTCTTGCTGTTGGTTGTCAGCTTAGCCTTCTTCCCAGACTCTGTGGGCAAAGGTTGACAAGAGTAAATGGGGACCCAAGAAAGATCTCAGATAGTTGAGCTTGATCATTGCTCACCAAGAAGGTACATGGGATTCTGGGCCTGGAGCCTGCATGAAGGCAGATTTCAGCTCTGGATGGGAGACAACTGCTGTGCTGGCCCTGATGGGGTACAGTATTAACAGAGAGTTCCTTTCTAGAGGAGATGTTCTTAGCCCTGGTGGTACACAAGGCTCATTTGGGAGGCTCCGTGAGGTATAGCTGCCTGACCCAGGTGTGGTCGCACACCCCTGTAATCTCAGCCCTCTGGGAAGCTGAACCAGGAGGATTGTAAGTGTGAGCCCAGCCTGGGTGACTTAGCAAGACCTTGTCTCCAAAAACAAAAACAAAAACAAAAAAAACAAAAAGGGGTTGGGAATGTAACTCAGTTTGAAGGCCCCAGGTTCAATCTACAATATCACAAAAGCAGACAGATGCCTGGCCCTCTCCAGTGATCCTGGTCTATGGTGGACCCTGGGTACTTGTATGTTAGGTTTCTAGGGAGTTCTCAGCTTATCATCCTGGCTGTTAGCCTACTTGGAGGGGTTACTAGTGCTAAGAATAGCTTACTGATTGTTCTCAAAGTGTGCTTGGCTGCTGTGTTAGCTTGATGTTACTGTAACAGATGTGTGAGATGATAAACT